>CAUYRT010077000.1:0-12787 GCA_963574885.1 Lepilemur ruficaudatus
GAGACCCCGTCTCTACTATAAATAGAAAGAAATTAATTGGACAACTAAAAATATATGTAAAAAATTAGCCGGGCATGGTGGCGCATGCCTGTAGTCCCAGCTACTCGGGAGGCTGAGGCAGAAGGATTGCTTGAGCCCAGGGGTTTGAAGTCGCTGTGAGCTAGGCTGACGCCATGGCACTCTAGCCCAGGCAACAGAGTGAGACTCTGTCTCAAAAAAAAAAAAAAAAAAACAACTCTGCCTGTAGGCCAGGTGCAATGGGTGGTTCATGCCTATAACCCTAGCACTCTGGGAGGCCGAGGCGGAAAGATTGCTTGAGCTCAGGAGTTCAAGACCAGCCTGAGCAAGAGTGAGATACCCCCTCCCCCATCTCTACAATAAACAAAAAAATTAGCCAGCCAACTAAAAATAGAAATAAAAAATTAGCTGGGCATGATGGTGCACATCTACAGATACTTGGGAGGCCAAGGCAGGAGGATTGCTTGAACCCAGGAGTTTGAGGTTGCTGTGAGCTAGGCTGACGCCACGGCACTCTACAGCCCGGGCAACAGAGTGAGACTCTGTCTCAAAAAAAAAAAAAAAAAAAGAAGATATAGGATTGGCTAATAAACATATAAAAAGATGGTGAGTCAACATCATGAGTCATTAGGAATATACAAATTCAAACTACAATGAGACTTCATACCCACTGGAATGGCAATAATCAAAATGGACTGGCAATTACAAGTGTTGGTGAAGATATGGAGCCTCCTCAGCAAGGAACCTTGACACAAAGCTGGTAAGATTGTAAAACGGTGCAGACACTTTGGAAGACAGTTTGGTAGTTTCTTCAAAATTAAAACATAAATTTACCATACAATCCAGCAATCTCACTTTTCAGTATATATACTCAAGAAAAACAAAAACATGTCTTTGCATGCAAATGTTCACAGCAGCATTATTCATAATAGTCCAAAGTGGAAACAATCCAAATTTGAATGGGTAAACAAAATTAGTTATGTCCATACATATGAAATACTATTCAGAAAAAAATGATGAATTATCGGTACATGTTTTAACATGGATATGCTCAAAAATGTTATGTTAGGTGAAACAAGCCAGACTCAGAGACTACATATTTTATAATTTCATTTATCTGAAAAGTTCATAAAAGGTGTATAGACACAAAAAGGAGATTATTTGCTTGGGGCTGGGGAGTGGGAATGGGGAGTGAGTACAAATCGGCATGAGTGATCTTTTTGAGGTGATGGAAATGTTCTAGAACTAGACTGTAATGATAATTGCACAATGATTGTAAATTTACCAAATCATCATACACTTAAAACGAGTGAATTTTATGGCTTGTAAATTATACCTCAATAAAGCATTTAAAAAAATATAGAAACAGAATTATCACTACATTATGGAAAAAGCTTTTATAGAATTTTACAGAATTTACAGCACAATGAAGACTGATGCTTTTATCAGTGGTTTCCAAACATTCCCAGGCTGAGAATCCCTTTTTAACAGCAAAAACGGTCATAGCCCTGCAATAGTTGAATTGAACCTTAAGTACAAATTGAGGAAATACATAATTTCAGGAATACAGTGAACTCACTAATAACTTTAATTTGGATTTAACTAACCACATGTACTACATATAAAAATAGCATATAAATATGCAAGATATATTATTCAGTCTACTAAGAATGTTAAATGCACATGCAGCCTTACTAGCTCCTTGGGGAGCTAGGTGGGGTCACTCCAGGCACAGTGGCCCCAGGAGTTAAAATTTCCTTACAAGCTTTTCACCTCCTTAATGTAGTATTCAACAACAACAAAAAACCAAAATTACTGCTTTAAATACAATTCCAGGATGCTTTTAGTCATCTCTGCAATTTACAGCTGGAAAGAACATGATTTTCTTTCTGGACTACAAACATGTCTCGTGTGTGCACAACATGTACTTGACAAGTGGATTGCAGAAAAAGAGGACCCCTATTACTGGAAAAATACAGAAAGGTTGACTGCACTGGTCGAATGCTTGTCCAAGCATATTGTGGCGCTGTTCTGCGGATTCCTGTTTTGTCTCCAGTCTATCTCCTAGGGCCCATTTCAGCCGTACCTGCTTGTGTCACCACACTTCTACAATGCAAGCATTATGTGAAATGTTCGTGACCCTACAGAGACAGCCTGTCCCTTACTGTGGCTTCCTTCCTCTGGGATTTTCATTCTCTGTAGGATATCCTCTCATATCTATGGACAGTAGCATAGCATCATTAAGTATTTCCAGCACTACCAGTTGAGGACTTCCCACCCATAAATCACTTAATAGGATCTGAAAAGAACTATTTCCATCGCCAAGAAATGAATTCCAAAATTGTTTCCAAATTATTTTTAAGAGGCACTTGTTTCAGTAAGTCTTGTTTTTGTCACTATCCACTGGCAGCCACACTGCACCTGCCTGTGTCAGCTGGCAACCACACATGTTGCAAAGGCGAGAAACATAGGAGAAACTTATTTTTAAACAGTGTGTAACTGTTCAGTTACACTTCCAAATAGTACACTCAGTATGTTTTTGGGTGAAGTATAATAAATATATAAAGATACTATTCTGTTTCCAGACTTTCTGGACACTGTGTACTGTATTAATTTTATGTTTTTCCAGAAGAACAATTGAACCTATTGCTTTAGAGTACTTCCCCAGAAAACACTGAGCAGAGTATATACTATTTGAAAGGGTAAAAAATGTGGATTAAAAATAATTTAGTCTTATAAGTTTCCCGACCGTGGACATGTTGTAATATCCTCTGCAAAGGGACGTCAGTTTTGTCCTGTAGCAGATCATCTTTTGTAACCTCAGCTGGTTATGGCAATTTCCCCAGGGCCAGTTCGTTTCCTTTATCAGGTATTTAGGTCGTTGTTCCCAAGATACCATGATTTTTCCTCATGGTGGTAAAAGAAAGCAAGCACTCTTACAAATTAAAAAAAAAAAAAAATTCACAAAATTTGTAATTTGTAAGTAGATTAAGTTCATACTGACTTACACAAAAGTTTTATTTGTAATTTAAATATGCAAATTATAATTTAAATAAAAGTTGAATGCAATGGAATATGCTTTTCTAATTCACTTTCTATTTTTAGTTCAATTGTGTAATTTTAAAATATAAATTTTTCGATCATTTGATTTTACTAAAGTTTCTTAAGTTTGTTGTGTGTATGGTTAGCAATACTGTCTTAGTTTTGACAAAGAAATGAAGGAGCAGTTGTAAAGTTGTTACTATCAAAAATGTTTTATTCAATACTCTGATTTCTCTTCAAATCGTATAAATCTTTCGCCTTTTACAGAAATATTTTATTCTAAAGCTTATTATTGCACTCATACATCTGTGGTTGGTGTTACTGATGAGGTCTATACCTCACAAGTATTAAAAATAGAGAATAGCAAGCCTGACATTTCCTGAACAAACATTTTCACTGGTGAGGTATGTTTCTTTTTATGTTTCTTTTTATGTTTTCTTTTTCAGTGTAATAGGAATTCTGTATTAAGGTTTCTTTCTTTTTCTTCCATCTAAGAGTTTCCAGTTTACCTGCTTCCCACATCCACAAAAACTACTAGGATAATTTGAAAGAAATGTCTGAATCAAAAAAGTATAAAGTAGTATTTATAAATATCAGGAATGCAGCAGCTACTATATGCCAGGAGTTTTCTATATCTTTAATAATCACACTACCTTTACACATTTGTCCTTATTTTACAAATGAAAGCACACAAAACGTAACTTGACAAAGGTCACGATATTGGCCCAGAGTCACGGCACTAGTAAGAGGCAGTGGTAGGATTCAAACAGATCTTTCTGCTAAGTCAAGATTTATGTTGTTTTATTTCAAGGCATGAATTTGACAATAATATACTATTAATTTTTTTAAATTATTCCTTTTTAATTGAGGTAAATTTACATACAATAAAGAGAACAAATTTTAAGTAGTAACTTTATATTTCTGTATCTGCGTAACTACCTCCTGGATCAAGATACAGATGATTCCAGAATTCCAGGTTTTCCCCCACCATGCACTTTCTTAGTCAATACCACTTCCCCAAAGGTAACCACTATTCTAATGCCTATCACCATAAATTACTTTTAATTATTTTTGAACTTCATATAAATGCATTCACAAAGTATATAATCTCTTGTGTCTGGATTCTTTCATGCATCATATCTGTGAAATTCATCCATGAACAAAGTATAACTTTTAAAATGTTAATTACAACTTAATGCTAGTATTGAATTCAGAGACATTTGATCTGCTTTAAGAAATGAAAAAAAGTCCATTTTATATATTTAAATATTTACATGTAAACATTTAATATTAAACTTGATTTATATACTGCAAATTAATGTTTCTAGAGGTTACAGAAACTTCTAAACCAAGTTTTTTTGTTTTCTTTTAGAGACAGAGTCACTCAGGCTGGAGTGCAGTGGTGTGATCATAGCTGACTGCAGCCTTGAACTTCTAGGCTCAAGTGATTCTCCCACTTCACCTCTCCTAATTAGTTGGGACTACAGGTGAGAGCCACTGTGCCCGGCATAACCAATATATTTTTTACTCTCCTTAGTAGTACCAATTAAGCACCAACCATACATTCCATGATAATGCAAATTATTTCCTTTGTGTGGAAATATTTAATTTTTAGGATCACATAGAAATAAAAGATGCAACCATATGTGTAATTTTGTGTAGTGACATCTATATCTTTTTGAAAGCCTGGTACTTTAATTCCTTAAAAAGTTTTATGTATGAGATTTGGGAAGGCACAATTTTTCCCATATGTACAATGGTTGACAAAATTATGGGACTCACTAGTACAGAGCTGAGTAAGCTATCCCAACACATACTCCTTTGATTCCATCAGGGTTGCCAATAAAAACTATGGAAAACGGTCCTGCAACATTCAGCATTGCTGACACATCTCAACAAAATGAGTGACAGAAACTCTATGTCATTATTATAAGGAGGATATCTATAATCTTTTTATTTTAAAAATGTGGCTTTTGGACAGGGTAATCTTTCAGTACAGGATTAATGTTACAAATAAAGTAAAAGATCTAGAAAGAAGAATATAAAGAAAGAATAGGAATGTGTGAATGTTACAAATTTCACTTAAGAAACCAAGTTTGGCAACTGGAATATTTATAACTTTGCACAAATGTCAAACCTAGGAGTTTTGATTTTTGTATTGTATAACATACATATACAAATATATGATCTAGATCTTATATACATACAATTTTGTACATATGATACATGTATTTTTTTCTTTTGCAGAAGATAGGCAAACAACCAAACCGATAAGTCTTCATTACTAATTAATCATTTTTTGATATGCTTATTTTTCTTTTTGCCATAGCACATAAGTAGAACAGGGGTTACAAAACTTGTGAGGTATCAGCTGGGAATGCATTTGGCTGCAAGTAGCAGAATTTCTGAGTAGTAATTAATAGCTTACACCTTATCTTACAAGAATTCTACAGGTGGGTGAGCCCAGGGTTCATTAGTTTAGCAGCTTCACAATGTCAGGGCTCTGCACCACTGTCTCTGCAGCTCATTTGGTTTCCCCATCATGGGTGCAAGCTCTAGACTTCAAGGCTTTTCATAGCCGTATTCAGGCAGGAAGAGCCTGGTAGAAAAGTGCTTTCTTTTTGCCAGTCAGGTAAACCTTTCCCAGAATCTCCCAGCAGATTCCCCTCACATGGCTGCCTATTGGCTACTTCTGGTTGCAAGAGAGGCTGTGAAAGAGAGAGCAAAGGGAAACTGCATTCTGGTAGCTTGAAAGTGGCAGGTGGGCAGGGGAGTGGCTTTTTGCCACATGCAACTAACTGTATTTGTTGGAGCTGATGATCAGAATCACCTGAGGAGTTGGGGAAAAAAAATCCTGGGCTATATTCCAGAGCAAGTGAATCATAATGTTCCAGGAATAAGAATTTTCTTAAACATTCTTTTTGTGAACTTTATGATCAGAATTTTGGAACTTCTGTAATAAAACACTGTAATATTTTAGAATATGTGATGCAGCCTTGATATCCTGTCAAATATCAAAGTGTAATAAACTAATTTACTACGTTAAACTCATTCATTATATTAAAACAAGTCCTTTATCCTCATTTCTGAGTTCTGATAAAACATAGTTTTTAAATTAGAAAGTATAATTTCTAAAGAAATATAAATGAACTAAATACAAAACCTGCTTTAAAAAACCCAAAGCAATCTTTCTTAGCATTAAAAAATAAAATGCAACTATTAATATGTGTCACTAGGTGATGCTCTTTGTTAAATTTCTCTCCCACTAATCTGTGGAATTACAACTCATTCATTCACATGGTAAACAATTTATGCTAGCTCTAGTAACACCTTAGTTGGTTCTTTAATCACTAAATTTAAATAGTCCAAAAATAAATTTATATGTCAAAAGAAAAGCCACACAAATATATGGGAGAGAAACCTTCTGTAAGCCTATAAGCTTAAATAGTTTCTAGTAAAACTGAAGATACATATACCTGATTCCCTCTACTACTGCAATATATCTCACAAAAATGCACACATACGGCGTACCACGAGGCACATATAACAATGTTCATACCAGTATTGTTTGCAGTAAGAAAAATTTGAGATAACTCAAATGTCTCTCAACATTAGAAAAAATAAACTATGGTAGGTAAATATATAGAATAATTCACAGTAATACACAGTAATGTAAAATGAACAAATTACAGCTCTTGCAACATGGATAAATCCCACCAATTTTGTAATAATGAAAAAAAGAGACACAAAATAGTATGTATAGTATAAATTTGTCCATACAAAGTTTAAAACCAGGGCTTGTCATTTATTTTCCAATGATTCAGCAAATAAAATATACATGTATATCCATCTATTGAGATATAAAGAAAACGTGGTAAAATGTTAACAGTTGAAAATCTAGGTGAACAATATGCAAAGGGTTCACTGAATTATTTTGCTACTTTTCTGTAGGTTTGAGATTTCTCAAAATAAAAAAGTAGGAAAGGGTTCCAAAATCAGATAAAGCTAATTTATATTATTTAGGAATACAAACAGAGGTGGTAAAAAAAAAAATAAAGAAAACAATTATCAAAACTCAGAAGAGTGGCAACTCTGGGAGGAAGAACTTTTGCCGATAGAGATCCTTGGGGGGATTTCTGGTGCCAGCAGTTTCTGCACTGGGCTACAAATGAATAAATTGTCCTTTATAATCATTCATTAAACTATACACATAAATTCTATGCAGTTTTTCTGTATGCATATTTTACAAAAAAAAAGGTAAAAACAATGTAGTATGGTATATAAAAATACTTTTAAAGAAAAATTGCTATATACTTGTTAAACATTATTATAAAAAATAAAATGCTTCTGGCTTTGTAACAGGCAAAGGTAAGTAAGGGGACTTTTGCTATATGAGTTGTTTACTTAAGAACATGCTATGAAAAGGCACTTCCCAAGGACCAATTTTTGAGACTGGCAATATAATAATGTCATCTTATTTTTGCATCTTAGTTTTACATCTTATATAAGCATCAATTCTGAATCTTGCTGAGTTTGATATTAGGTGATACATTCTCCTAAATAATTCCCATGAACTGTGATATTCATTTTGGCAGATATTCTAGCATACCCAACTTAAAAATTTGTCATAAGAAAACTCTGGCTGAAAGTCTTATAATTATTCAAATATCACACACAATCTATATTGTTTATGTATAAATTTTGCCTATTTTTTATAGCTTTTTCTGATTATATCACTAGGATTTCACAGTACTTGTAAAATACCCAAAGTCAAAAGTTGGTCAGAATTTCACATTCTCTAACTGACTTTTAGTATAGTGATATTAATTCACTTGATATCTTCTGTGTCCTCTAAATCAATATCAAAATCTAAATCATCGTCACTTTCTTCATTTCTTCTGCAGCCTCTTCTGTGGTTGGAACTTTGATTATTTCCAATATATTCTGTTTTATCTGGTTCTTCATTAAACCTAAAGATGGAAAAAAAAAACCAAACCTTCTAATTACTTCTCAAGTTTTGATTATTTAACTATGTAGATTGGAAAAAGTTTTACCCCACTATATGTCTTGATTAACAGGAGCCTAATGAAATAAGTATAGAGAAAAATATCTTTTAACACTAACTCAAGATCCAACCAATTATAATACTATTGCCACTAAAGTAGGCTCAAAGTAATTAATACATGCATACATTAACTGCCACTTGAGTTGTATTTAACTCACGTTAGTTTTGAGCCCAGGGGTTCAAGAAGCAAAACCTGGGCAAAACCCTGCAGTTGGTTCATGAAAATCTTGTTGATGTTCTTATTGTTACAATTAATACCAACAATTTAATTCTAAAAACATGGATTAAATGAATAGAAGTCAATAAATTTCATTTTTCATTAAATTAGTAAGGATTGTTCTGTTTTAGAAGTTTTTATTCTATTTTCATAATAAAACACCATGACCCCAAGGAAAAATGTTTTTTTCTAGTGTGGCAGTCAAATGTGTTAAAGTTGTTACAATAACAAGTAATTCTTTTGTAATGAATGTGAACCTTATGGATAAATATTTTATTTTCTCAAAAATATAAAGTTTTATTATAACGATAGAAAAATTTAACAAATAATTATGACTTTTTCCTGTTAGGAAAAAGTCTACATTTGAGATATACTACAACTTATGACTAAGAGTTACTGAACATCTCATTAAAAGAAAATTCATATATCAATTACTACGAGTAAAATCCAAACATAAAAGGAAATACTCACGGAATAACAATGTCTTCTTTCTTTCCACATTTTGCGCAAACTTCAAGTTCACAGGAACATGGTCTGCACATTATGTGATAAGAATCTTTCACTGTCTTTTGTAAACATTTAACACTAAAAATGAAAAAGAAAATTAAATATTAATTGTTATTAATTACTTAAGATTTGTTTGATAAAGGGTGTTACTAAATGCATAGGTGAAAAACCTATAAATCAAAACTAGATTTTAAACTCAGATATTTGTCTTATGTCCCTTTTAAAATTAGTTATGTAGCATTTCAAGATAAAAGTTTATAGTTGCAAAATAATAGTACTGGATATTTATCTACTTTCTTAGAGCTCTGTTAAAAGTGTATGACACTAAAGTGCAAAAATGTGTTAAAACAAGATCAATATACAAAAATCAACTGTATTTCTATATACTATCAAAATACAATCCAAAAAAGAATAAAATAATTAGGAGTAAACTCAACAAAAGAAGTGCAAGACCAATACGCTGAAAACTACAATACATCCAGAGAAACTAAAGACCTAACTATAAGTAAAGATATGCTATGCTTGTGGATTGGAAGACATAATATTGTAAGACAGCAATACTCCCCCTACTGATCTACAGATTCCATGCACTCTCTATTAAAATTTCAGCTGGTATTTTTTGCAGAAATTAACAAGTTGACCCTAAGGTTCATACAGAAATTCTAGGGACCCAGGATACCCAAAACAATCTTGAAAAGGAAGAATAAAATGGGAGGATTCAAACCCCCTCATTTCAAAACATACTACAAACCTATAGTAACCCAGATTGTAGTATTGACTTAAGGATAGATGTATAGATCAACAGTATAGAATTGATAGCCGAAAGCCAAACAGTAGAAATATTATGAATTTATAAAATATGTAAAAAGTAAAATGTAGAACAGCAATTAAATAAAATTAGCAGGAAACAACTGGAAGTATACTATAAGGATTGTGAAGTACTCACACTGTATGAAGATTATCAATCAACTAGATTGACATTTATAGAACACTCCATACAACAACAGCAATACATTCTCTTCAAGTACAGACAGAACGTTCTCCAAGATAGACTATTCTGGGTCATATGATCAACTTCCACAAATTAAAAAAAAAAGAAAAACCCAATAACCTGAAATTTATATAAAGTATATATCTTCTTGACACAATGAAATGAACTAAAAATTAATAATAGAAAAATATCTGGAAAATGTCGAAATATTTAGAAATTAACACACTTCTAGATAACCTATAGGTTAAATAGGAACTCACAAAAAAATTAGAAAATATTTTGAATGACAATGAAAATACAACCTCAAAATTTGCAAAATGAAGCTAAAGAAGTTCTCAGGAAATTTATATAATTAAAAATTGCATTAAACAAGAAAAATTACATAAACTTCCACCTTTAGAAAGTAGAAAAAGAAGAGCAAATTAAACTGAAACTAAAGAAAATGAAGAGGGCCAGGCAAGGTGGCTCACCCCTGTAATCCTAGCACTGTGGGAGGCCGAGGCAGGTGGATTGCTCAAGGTTAGGAGTTTGAAACCAGCCTGAGCAACAGCGAGACCTCGTCTCTACTATAAATAGAAAGAAATTAATTGGCCAACTAAACATATATGTAAAAAATTAGCCGGGCATTGTGGCGCATGCCTGTAGTCCCAGCTACTCAGGAGGCTGAGGCAGAAGGATTGCTTGAGATCGAAAGTATAGAATTGATAGCCTAAAGCCAAAACAGTAGAAATATTATGAATTTATAATTCAGGAGTTTGAGGTTGAGCCCAGGAGTTTGAGGTTGCTGTGAGCTAGACTGATGCCACGGTACTCACTCTAGCCCAGGCAGCAGAGTGAGACTCTGTCTCAAAAAAAAAAAAAAAAAGAAAAGAAAAGAAAACATGAGCTAAAAATCCGAACAGAGATGTCACCAAAGAAGAAATAGGGATGCAAAATGAGCACATTAAAAGATGCTTACCATCACTGGTCAGAGAAATGCAAATTAAAGTTACAATGAGATACCCCTATTCATTTATGGCTAAAATAGAACAAAACAAAAACCTGAAAACAAAAAATAGAAGCTTCACAATCTTAAGTGTTGTTGAGGATGCAAAACATCTGAAACTTCCATACACTGCTGGTAAGAATGCAAAAGGTACAATCACTTTGGAAAACAGCTTGTAAGTCTCCTATAAACACAGTCTTAGCATATAATCCAGCAATCTCACTGCTAGATATTTACTCAAGAAAAATGAAAACATGTTCACACAAAACACTGTACATGAATGTTCATGGCAACATAATTCATAATTGCTCAAAACTAGCAAAACCTAAATATCCATCAACTAGTGAGTGGATGAATGATGTGTGGTACATTCTTACCATGAAATACTACTCAGCAATAAAATGGACCTAACTACTGATTCACACAGCAAGGATGACCTCAAATTCATTATGTTAAGCTAAAGAAGCCAGAATCAAAACACTACATACTCTATGATTCCATATAGACACAGACAGATGACATTCTGGAAAAGGCAAAAGTATAGGGAAAGAAAAGAGATGAGTATTTGATAGGGGCTGGGAGTGGGTGAGGATTGACTACAGAGTGACATGAAGGAACACTTGGGGTAATGGAAATGTTCTATATCTTGATTGTGATGTTGGTCTCACAACTGTACACATTTGTCAAAACTCATAAAACTGTATACTGCAAAAGGTGAATTTTACTGTATGTAAATTATACCTCAATAGCCCTGACTGGGAAAAATAAATTAGAATTAAAAAAAAAAAAAAAAACCTCTCTGATATCTGATCAAAGTGAAAATAGTTATCAAATTTTTTTTGTTAAATTATTTTGATGTTTGTGTTTCTGTTTTAGCATTCCAAAATGCTACATGTAATTACTCTGCAAAAAAGATTTAAACATTTATACCATTAGAATACATGCAAATAAAGTTCCAATAATCCAAATGGATTAGGAAAATTGACAATGCTTTTCAGCGTCAACGTTTTTAAAGTTTTAAAATAATGATAAAGAATGAATGTCTGTCTTGATTATGTTCACCTGAGGCTTCAAGGAAGTTAGAATATGTTTTCATTTCTATGAATATTTTGTTTAAATCTAGACCCCTGGAGTAAACAAATCCTAAAGTATTCAAACTGCTAATGTACAGATAAAACTGTATTCACAGAACTGTTGGTGTTACCATTTACATGTAAAGTAGGCTTAATGTGGGATACCTTGTTTTGGAATCTGGAGTCAAAAGATCCTGAGTCTACATTCTCTAGCCCACCTAGTCACAAGAACAGTGATTCTTAATTAAGAGTCAAACACCTGCATAGCTTATTAAAATGCAGATTCCTCAGATTCACACATTATTTATTTACATAACCACAATTTGGGAGGCGGGTCTCAAGAATTTGTCAGTTAAACTCCTCTAGAAATTCTTATGTACAAAATCATTTAAGAACTTGTGGACGGAAAAAAAATCCAAACTCTGAAATATTTAAAAGAAGTTTATTCTGAGCCAAATTTGAGGACCATGACCCGGAGCCACTCCCAAGAAACCTTGAGCAAGTGGACTCGAGGTGGCTAGGTTACAGTTTGGTCTTATACATTTCAGGGAGACAGAGGTTACACGTTAAGTCATCAATCAATACGTGGCAGGCATACATTGGTTTGGCCCCAAAAGGCGGGACATCTCGAAGCAGGGGGGGTTGCCTTACTGGTTATAGGTGGGTTTAAAGATTCTTTGGCTGATAATTGGCTGGGAGAGTTAAGCTTTATCTAAAAGACCAAAAAGGAAATGCTCAATTTAAGATAAAGGTGTGAGCACTCTGGGAGGTCCAGACAAGAAAATGTTTCAAGTTAAGATATGCATATGCTAGGATGCTTGAGTTAAGATGGGTGTTTTCTACCTTTTAGGTGATGTTAATGCTATACCGGAATCAGGTTGGGGAAGTA
>CAUYRT010077001.1:0-48785 GCA_963574885.1 Lepilemur ruficaudatus
GAATTTTTTTCCCCTTAGAAATGCATTTATATCATCTGTTTTCAAATATATTGATACAATGTTGAACATAGTGTTGGTGTTTCTAAGTATTGTTTCAGCATGCTTTCCCTTTTGTCCTTGATCAAATTGCCAGTTTTACCTTTCTTTAGCTTTTTCCAAGAACAGCTTTTAACTTAATGATCAGGTCTTGTATTTCTTTTTTATTACTTACTATCTGCCTTAAAAAACCAGGTTTTTCCTTCTATTTTCTTTGGGTTTAGTTTGCATCTCTCTCGTTTTCATACTTTAAAATATACATTTTAACTTAAATTCATGCTTTAATTTGTTCCACTTATCAGATAGGAGCAATTAAGGACAAATAAAACTCCCTGCGCTCTTTAGCATTTAAAATGTTATCCCTCTGAAGCTTCTGTCCTCCCTCCCACTGCAAAACTCACCCTCCCCAGATCCTTTTCGCTTTCGTTTCTGCTCTTCTCTTGCAGACCTTTTTTTCTCTTTGCGTCTCTGTCGGAGTGCCGTTTTAGGATCAGTAATCCAGGCTTGATAAACAAACTAAAGGGAGAAAGTTCAGTTTATTTTCTGGCCTTTTAATAATTTGAAATTAAAAGAACAGGGACCTACACCAAGCTTTCCTGACTTTTGGAAATATTTCTTTTTCCCAACACAAGCCAACACTGTGCTATTTTCATTACCATGAGATAAAATATGAAAATAGATGTTGTAGGAATATATTTCACTTGGTATCACAGATATCATCAGATAAACTTTGGGTTTACCATACAAACCATGCTTCTCCCAAATCCTGAAATACTCCCGCCATTTTTGATATTTAATTACTGATTCTTTTGCACTACACACAAGAGGAATGAGCTGAAAGCCTCACTAACTATTATTAGAGTAGTTTCTCCCACCACAAATAAACTTTGAGTCAAATGCAAAACAACATCTTTAATAGTTTTATTTACTTTGGGAAAATAGTTTTGCACATTCGATACTCTCCCTTGTGAGTAACAGCTATTACCAGCAACTTGAGGAAGGGATTTGTAGACTGATTAGTATTTTGAGAAAAAAATAACGTGATATTAAGGTTAAGGCATTATTCCAGAATAGTATGGAAAGAAGACTGTGGTGCTTTTTGTCATTTTCATTCAAGAGCTGAAAATAGTTGCATTAATATTTTACAACCGATAAACAGGAGAGCGTAATTTTGAATAGCCCACCTACCAGAAGTCACCCAAATCATGCAGAAAGAACAAAAAGAAAACCTCGATACACAAAGTCAGCCATCCAGAGTCACGAAGCCAAGCAGGCATGCTCCTCATGCACCACAGACACACCTGGGTCTCAGGGAAGCTGGATTTTCCATTATGATGATTAAGTGAAATAAATGTTTTCTGGGGGCTCTTGTAAACCCAGATATTTTCATTTTATTCTGTATTATTTTCAGATTTCTGAAATCTTTGAAAAACATAGCATAAGCAAACCAGTGGCACTGTGATATCAGTAAAAATGAAGAGGGTTCAACTTTTCCTTATGTGGAAATGTAAGGCTCACAGGTTTCTAAGAAAAAAACATCTCATTTTTTTCTTACTGGTAGAAACCTGAATTTTATGGGCAATTAACACAAATGCAACATCTGTATATTTCTGAATAACAAATCCAAGAGGTAAAAAAAATTATTCTATTTTATGCCAAAAACTTATTTTAAACAATGAGAAGATGAACTGGAATTTGAAGGAGAAGGACAGAATATAGGAATTTACGATAGATGTTTATTGAGCACGTTAACTGGGAATTTTATCAAGAATATCTCTGAGGTTTAGTATATTAATACAAAAACTTGTTTCAGCACAATACTGGTTTAAAAGAATCTGAACTAAGAATCGTAAGAAGGTTTTCAGGTTTAACAGCAACATGCGGTGACACATTTCCTTTTAAAAAAGTGTCATTACAATATTGCTTTTAGATAATGCAAGAATCCCAAAAATAGAAAAGTAAAAAAGTAATTAGAATTTGCGAATGTAACAGGTGCACAAGTTGGAGGAATTCTTTTGCTCTGAAGAAAAAGGAAACCGAGAGGAAGAAGGAGAGAGGAAAGGAGGAGTTAAGGGTGGAATTGAAGACGTCTTGTGGAAAGGGTGGGCACCCTTAACATTCTGACACGTCAAAGGGGATCTCCTGGTTCTACAGCACCCTCATGTGAGGAAGCCTATCAGCACCGCCTCACTGAGATGAGAATTGAGATAATGCAGATGAGGGGGGCACCAGAGTAGGGAAAGAACCATCTGGTAATTCCTTATTTTGTAGGTAAATTATCTTAACACTGATGTTTTGAAATACGAACACTTTTTAGTTCTGGGAACATTTGTTTGATAAAGGGTCAGTTTTGCTGGATCTGACTATTTTTAAAAAATGTTAATAACGAAGAGGAAGGAGGAATTGTCCCAATCCCTACTGAGTCAAAACATGGAAGATTCTTACTGAACTACTCAATTCTTACTTTGTAGCTGTAACTGTCACCCTCTTGATGGCTGTCTCTGGGGAATCAGACACCGGCACCACTGACCATAAGTAGAAAAATACATAGCAAGGTACACAAAAGACCTTTGGGTTCTCCACATGAGCTACTGCTACTAGCGCATGTTCCTGACTTTATCTTCAATTTTATCATCTATATTAGGGGAAAATGGGATTCAGTTTACTAAAAAATTATTATGCAAAAATGTATTTAATCTTTACAACAGGGAGTGCTTTTTTGAAGTGGAGATCTTTAACTGAAATTGGTGAAGTTTCATAATCTGTCCTTTAATTCAGGTGATCCAGTACGTTCTTTTTATTGTCTGTAACAAGATGATTTTCTTTAAACAGTAAGATGGGAACAGTTACATTGTAATCTTTCATTTAAATAAATTCTTAAATGTGAATCGAGAGGGTCATATGGTATTCATATAAGAGAAAAAAGAAAAGCATCTTAGGGAAACAGCAAAGGTAAATATGAAATTAAAACCCAGGATCCTGGCATTTTAATAATGAAAGGAACCTAGAGGTCTGGACTTTGCTACTCAAGGTAGACTAGCAGCTATGCTTCTCCATGGGAGCTTGAGAGAATTGTATAATTTCAGGTGCCACAGGACCTGCTGAATCAGAATCTGCATTTAAATAACATCCCCAGGTGAAATTCAAGAAGCACTGGTCTCTGTCACTATCCAAACTATTTGCTTAACACTTGAGGGACATAAAGACCTAAAAGTTTTAAGGGCCTGCCCCTGGCTGAGTTCAGGAGAAGGAGCTTTCTATAAAATACAAGAATAGTAATTAGTTATTTATGGGTCTCCATAATTAAGTGACTGTAGCATAGGTAGCTGAATAACTATGATTGTGCATTAGGTTAATCAACAAATAATTCTTTAACAATTTACTCAAAAGCACCATCGTGGATCCCGTGGGAGTGAGAGGCTACCAGATTGTACTTGGCAGCACAGCCTGCAGAGGAGGTAGCTCTACTGAATTCAGAAACCGAAAGGAAGAGACTAACAAGGACCCAAAAAGGAGTTGGAGCAAAAGGAGTCTTGTCTTTGCTTATCCAGAATTTGACCAGCTTTCTGAGAGAAATGATCATACTTTTAGTCATTATAACTGATGCATGCAACCAGATGTGACCCTTTTGAAATGAGATGTGACTTAGGCAAAACTATGAGGACAGAAAGTATATATATATCTGCATTTTCTCTTTCTATTTTTCGATAGTCTCTGCTGTCAGCTTAAAAACAAGAGTCAAATAATAAGAAATTTGGCTTGTAAGAACTCTTTTTGGAAAACTTGTCATAATATCTTACATTCTTATGATCTCTTCATGGTACGATCTATAGAACTGAGAAAATGCAGAGAAAGGGCAATGGGGATATGTTTGTCTAAAGTTCTACAGAGCAGAGAGTCACACACTACATGTCAGTAAAACATCAAATACCTTTGCAGCTCTGATTAAATACTGAAGAATAGTTTTGGGAAGTTTAATGACAGACTTTGGCAAGGCTAAAATGGCTGATGCAAACTTCCCAATAGCTCTCTACAAAGAAGGACAAAGCAAGAGTAATTAGTAGAAAAAAACCAAAAACTAGTAATTTTATATATGACGTCAGTATGAGTTTGTTTCTACAATTATATCAACTATGTTAAAACGTGCCAGTCACTGAAGCTAGAGTAAAATGTGCTCTGCTTGTAAGTTAGGAATAAAGAAAATAGTCAATCATTGCATGTAATCCACCCAACATGGTGAAGACGGTCATGTTCTCTCCTTTGCTGCATGATGAGTAGTAGTTAGAATAAAACTCATTAGAATAAAAATAAACAAGTTAAGTCATTAGTATTTGACAAGCCAGCTGCATACATGCACACAAACACAGTCATCAAGAAACATACACGGAGAGCAACTGGGGCCAGTAAGAAAGCATCAGACCAAGGTAACTCCATGAATAATTTCGTTCTTCAGTGTCATTGGGAAGACAGGGGTGGATGGAGCCTGTCCTCTTGAGAAGGCCTGGCCAACAATGGCCTTATCACAGCACATGATGTGGCCTGATGGATATCATTCTACGCGCCTAGTAGGATGACAATGGAAAATAACTGTCCCAGAATGTGGTTCACTGGTAAAAGAAGCATATACCAAGTTTTCATCCCATGTGTAACATCCCATGTGCCTCATCTTTAACAAGCATTGATTACACATTCGCTGGATAGACTATATTGGGCTGGTGAGCTACAGCTGAGAATGAGATAGCAGGTTCTGAAACAGAAAGGTAGTGAAGCTGAAAAAAATCAGAACTGTGCCAGATATTCTAATTATTACTTCAATACATTCTCAAATCTTTAACAATACAAATGAACTGATTTTCAAAATTTGAGGCAACATTTAAATGATCATTTGCTTCAAAACTAAGCAGGTATTTTATTTTCATGATCAACTATTTCACGTATCAAAATAGAAGCGCACTCAAGCAATCCAAAGCAATGCCAGAGAAATCTTTTTTACCTCCTACTTGCAACTAAAAATGAAGTTCACCCAATGCAGCTTTAGTTTTTGTTTATAGCATCTGTGAACTAAAATAAAATCTTAAGCCCCCTAGTCCACTGAATGGACCTCCTCTTGGCCAAGGGGACCCCAGAAAAACTTAAAGCTGAGTTGCCGGCATGAGGAGAAGGAGATCAGACATACCTCATATCATGCCCCTTCCCTTTTAGAGTTACTCTTTGTAACAGTAAGACACTAAATCATGAACAGGACCTAAGGCTATGTAAAGACAAAGCTTAAACCATACCTGCAGGCCATCAATTTACTTATCAGATCATTGGAGTCTCAGCAAATGTCCTATGGCTTGTCTCTGATTAACAGATAACCTTAACTTAAAACATTCCAAGCCTTTAGACAAAGCTTCATTTCTTCAACCAGTTACAAATCAAAGAATCTTTAAACCCACCTATGCCTGTAAACCACCTTTCTCCCTTTCAAGATATCCTGCCTTTTGGGGCCAGACCAATATATACCTTCCATGTATTGATTTATGACTTCATGCGCAATTCCTGTCTCCATCAATGTATAAAACAAAGCTGTAACCTGGCTACCTGGGGCATATTTTCTCAGGATCTCTTGAGGCCATGTGGTCCAGACCATGGTCACACACACTCGGCTCAAAATAAACTTTAAATTATCTTACAGAGTTTGGGTTTTTTTCCATTAACACATCAGAAAATGTTGGCATTGCTAATAGCAAGCAGCATTACAGTTTAATTAGAAAGAAACAATTTCAGATATAAATCACAAGCTTCTAGGGGCTCTGATATATGAATATAGCAGAAGAAGTCTAGGCTTGCAATCAAGGTCTATCAGTAAGAAAGGTTTTTTCAACTAGCAAAGGACATGACATTCTCCAATCCCATAATTACCTGGAATGCTGACCTTCGTGGCGGTTCTTCATCTTCCTTCTTTAATTCTTCTTCTTCCTCCTCTTCACTATCCGTTTCAAACAAATAATAATCTCCACTCCTGACCACTAAGCAAAACAAAATATTTACTTATTGCTTGATAGAGATATGAGATAACTGGGGGCTTATTAATGAAACACCCCCTAAAGATATACAAATTGTCCATAGAAGGACCACAGCAAGAGATGTTGGCAGGGAGGAAAAGACGAGAGATGAACAGAACTCATCTTAGGATGATGCTACATTGTGTTGGCGTGATTGGGTCCACAGAGTATGAGGCCTTGTCTGTGCTGTTTAAGGGAATTGGCCACTACAGGGTTGACCTGTATTTTCTCCCTTCTTTATTGTAAATTTTACATAGATGAATCAGATCAACTCTGCAGCAACCAGTTTTGTTACCAAGATGACCAAAATAACTGAAAACTATCATTTCACAATTCAGCAATTTTGGTCCTTTAGACAAGGCTAAAGTGAAGTGGGGGGTCTGGCATTGCCCGAACAGGCCCAAACCATTGCAGATAAGCCAATCAGGAGTATTCAGAACCAAGGTCAGTGTCACCAACCTTCCACTTCACTTTATACTGTGCAGACTTGGCTTCTCCACATGTAACACGAGGGACAAAACATACATGGCAAGACATTTGAAAGAGTTTGAAAAACACACACACACATTGCCGTACGGAGGAAATGGGCAGGTAACATTAAAAATAAAACAATACAAAACAAAACAAAACAACTCTCTGGCTGCTTCTACATGTAGTAGCCCTAGGACAGACTGAAAATGGCAGATATGGTCCATATGGTTTAGCACTATTAGGCTTCTGGTCAACAAAGAACTCCCCTGTAGCTTACTGAAATTTGAGGAGAACTATACTGACCATAAGGCATCAAGTACAAACAGTATGGATGGTCTTTGCCTTGTCTGATACTTTCCTTGCAAGAACATAATACCTGTGTCAAGAAGTGGGAGCAGAGAAAACTAAAATGTCCAGAGATTTAGAGACATTTAAGAAATTAAATATTTATCAATTTGATAATTATTTTAAGTCTATTAGAGAAAAGAGACCCAGCATATACATTTCTGATGCTACATGAAATGTACCATCATTGCAGAAAAACATGTTTGTATTTTCAAATTATATTCAGGTTTTCAAATGCTGAGGTATCTTTTAGATGACTTATCTTGATGTCTTAAGTTATCTTTTGGACTTACACATTGTAAGATAATGGAAAACCTTGGCTTGTTTAAAACCAGTTGCTTGAATATCACAAAACATGGTCAAAAATGAAGTAATTTTGCCCGTGAATTCAGACGAATCTGAAGCCTCCATTCATGAAGATACAGAGTGAATGAATTGGGCCTTATATCCTTGAACAGAAGCACTATAATTTGATATTTTTATTTTGAAGAAAGAACCAGGCCCAGAGTACTGGGTCCAGGCCTGAGGAAATAAATGCAATATAACATAAGGTAAGAATAAGCAAGAACAAACCAAAGTTACAGCATTACATTTGACAGTGAAGAAGACCATTAAAGTAATGCCTTCACGTAAGCTGAGAGATTTGCGGGAAAGTTACATGGACTCTATGTCACATGGCCACTTGGGCAAAACACAGAGTTTTGTAAGATTGAGCATTTTACCCTCATTATAGGTACTAAAATCAACCATAGCTTAAATTGTATTCAATCATACCTTCTATAACTTTTATTCATATGGATGAGCCCAAACTGTTTTCATATCAAGCAGTTATAACATTGATTTTATCATTAGAAACTTCATTAATTTTTATGTGACCAAGTGAAATTAACACAACAACAAAAAAAAGAAAATGTAAAAAAAAGTCTCATATTTTTATAAAATGTTATTGAAACAAAACTAGGAAAACAACAGAGAATACTTTCTTTAACGCTATCTGCTAATAGTAAGGAGAAAAGCTCTTACACATGTTTGTTAGCTCAGATGGAAATCCTGCCTCCAGCCTGTGTGCACATACATATCATGGATGTTGACGCTACTGTTGAGTTACTGAGTATAAAATAAACTTTCAAAATCCCATCACTTGTACCTCAGAACTTGGCTCTTTATTTCACATATTTATCAATAAACTGAGACTTGGTATTGATTTAGGCAGCACTGAATTGCTATCGAGACACACAACACTGGAATAGAAGGTATCATTGAACAGCAATAATGCAATCCTATGTGTGTACATAGGTATGGAAGTAGGAGATTTGTCACCCATAGAACATGCTAAGATCTTCACTGCTTACCAATCATAGCAATAACATTGCAACATTTTTATATTGTCAATAGATTTACACATGGGTATTCCAACTACACTTATCTTTATACTCAGCATTTCTAAGAAATATCTATTTGAAAGCCCAGTAACTCAAGAGATCAAAATAAGGGCTTTTAATAAAGCACTTCCAGATCTAAAGATAAGTTCTGGAACTCATCACAGAATAAAACATACATTCTTTCCCTTTCATTCTTCACAAGCTTGTAAAAAGAAATATGTTTTGCAGAAAATATTTAACACCATAGTCAGAATATGATTCCAAACTATGAATTACACACATTTCTGCATTATTGCATCATAAGGTATTGTAACAAGGCACATTTAGTTTAATACCCATCTTCCAAAACTTGATATAATGAGGGTGAAATGAATCAGAAAATCTAAAGTCAAAAACCTTCATAGAAAGTTCTTTAAATTATTACCAACTTGTAAGATGATTATCAAAGACCATATCCAATTCCTTCAAAAATGCAATGTTTAGATGAGAAAAGGAAAGACAACCACATTGATTGCAATGGGAATTTACCCCAGGTGAAGTGACAAAACATTCAATATGACACCATTTTGAAATGGATAGGTCTCTCTAAACTAGCAAAGGCCCTTTAGAAACAGAAAAATAGGCACAGTTTTCTTGTGACTTGATAGAAATAGGCATCTAGTGCACTGCATTATCAGATTGTTAGCACAACTAACATGCCCGTGGCAGTAAATAGAAGAGTCACACTGGATTTTAACTGGAATCTTTGTCTTTCGAACTAGGTAGAACATTAAATAACGTTCTTTATGACTCATGTTTTTTTTTTCTTTTTTTTCCCATAATCCTGAAATTCAATACTTGGGATTAAATTTAATTACATCCAGATATACTGAGCAAATTTAAAATGCTGCTTCATTAAACTAGCTTGCTGATATTAGGAAATTTTTTTGGGGGGTGAGAGAGGCCAAAACCAGATATATGTAAAACTAAGAATTGAGTGTGGGAAAAAATTCTGATTTATTTGATTTTCTATTTATGTGATTTTAAATATCGTCCTAGTAGAGTCCCTCCTATCACTGCATGACATTATGTACCTTAGGGATATTCCTTGTCTGATTGAGTTCCCTATAGGTATAGAAACACAGTATGAGATTTAAAAAACTAAAGACATTATAGGTAATTTGCAAAATAATAATTATGCAATATTCTAACAAATTTAAGGATGACTAGATTGAAACGGGTCCTTCTATTATAATGCCATTGGCCCATCGTGACATTTCCTTTGCTAAACAGAACAAATATAGCCACTGAGTTCCATAATTCCTCATTCATTTTTATGATCAGGAGGGAAATTCACTACATGCTATGTGGCTATCAATATCTGCTTTTCAAAAACGTCTGATTTTTGCTGTTAATTGGTCATCTCTGAGGAGCAGGTGGCTATGAGGCTGTGTCACATGCAGGGCATTGGAATTTGGAGTGCAGTTTTAGGGCCTTTTTGAAATGGGGGAGGAGGCAAAGAGACAAAGTAAATGCATTTTAAGTTATCCCTCATCTTTATATTTAATACATTGCCAAAAAACCTTAAATGCAAATAAAATCAAAGCTGTGGGGTTGAGGGGAATGGAGTCTCAATGGCATCCACGCCCAGAGCCTTACAAAGAGGGTCACCAACACTGTGAACATAACAATCACCCTTAAATCTGTGTCCAACGGGGAGCCCCAACTCATTTTTAATAAGGGTTTTTAGCCATAAAGCAAATAAATATCAGCAGAGCTCTAGACTTCAGAATTGGGTAATATAATAATCAATTCTTTTTCCTTTTCGGAGGCTATAAACTGTGCTCAGGAGTTTGTAAGCCATGTGTTTGGCTTTCTTCAGCCAGCACAGTAATCAGCCAATGTCTCTGAAGAACTGGTCCTCAGGCTTAGAGAGCCACTGACATCGCAATTTATCTACACTCTTACCCCCTATCAAGTCACAAGGATCCAACCATGCATGGGACACATGGGTCATGGGAACGCCTGAATTCTGGTCAAGGATATAAGGGTTAGAGTCAATGAGGTTGTAAGAGGATCAAGAAAACCTACTGGAAGCATGATCAACCCAAGGCCGCCACCACTGCTTTTTTTTGCCCTTGGCTTTCTGTTTGTCTGCTTCTCCTAAAATAAAATATGTCCAAATATTAATTCTTATAAAGTGAGAAAACAAATTTTGAAAACCACGCTTTAACAACTCAATTGTCAAATCTAGATAAATTGCAAAAGTACATCAGAGGTCAGGAAAAGGAACTATACTGAAAAATATACATGTAGTAACAGTCAATTCCACAACATAAATACTAATTGTTCTTTTAACAGAATGCTACATTTTCACTTTCTTCTTAGTAACTGAGGGATTATAAAGAAATATAAAAAAAGGATTATCTGTCAAAAATGCATCTCACAAAATTGAATTAACAGAAAGGAAGCATCAATCGAATTTTATAGAACCGTTTAGTGGCAAATAACTTGTTAAAAATACATAAATTGCAATAACCGGAATTTTTTCTTGTAATTATTTTAATGCATGGTTGGAAAATATACATTTACTATTAATAGTAATGAATAGTACTATGTGCTGGAAAAACATCATGCATTATCTCTTTATTCCCTTCAAATAAAGAAGCATGCAAGCCTCTATAAAAAGATCTTTTAAACTTCAACTGGATATAATAAATCTGTAATTGGATATCATAAACATATATTTCATGTTATGTTTCATTTGAACAGGCAATAATTGAATGATATTTTAACTACTAATATTCAGGTGCCACATAAAATATGCATATATATTTCATTTTTGTATAAAATTTATAGAAATCAAAGACAACAGTAGAATACATATCTGAAATATATTCTCTAAAGGAATTAATTAAGCAAAATCATGCCAATTTTCTTCAGAAACAGGTGTTTGTGAAACAAAAGCTAAACTATGTGTTTGTTAAAGCTATTTTGCTCAATAGCAGATACTCGTAAAGTCATTGCTTCATCAAATATACACTTAGGAAACAAATGAAATTATCCCATTCAAAATGGGAAAATAAAACTTGCTGAGTTAGAAAAATACATTGATAATATTGGCAGAATGAAAAGTAACATTATTTTACATCCCTACCCAATATCATGCTATTATTCAATGTAAAGGTACTTGAAGGAAAGGAAAATGTCTTGACGTACTTTCATCATCCTCTTCAGAGAGTTTTCGGGTGTCCTGGCCTTCCCCTGGCTCCTGGGTTAAGCTCAGCATCCTCTCCTTACCCTTTTTGTATTTCTGCTGCCTGGCCTTGATGCGATCCATCCTGGAAAGCAAGATAGCATTAGTCGTGCTAAGAACACACTCATGGTTATCATGCGGTCAGTACTTTGGACTTACACTGTTATTTGTATAGCTAAAATCATGAACAAAGTGGTCAATTTACTTTGGGATACTTGGGAATTATAAAATGGTTGTTTATCAACAACAGGTCTCCTTGCTTTTACATACATACTGGTGTGTGTGTGTACATATCCGTGTTATTTTGCACTACATAGATACCATTCTTAATAATATAATTGGTAATAATTATTCTAGGCCTAAGTATGCAATACATCATGTCCCCTCACATCTTGTATCATAGCCAATTTTGAACGTAGCATATTACAAATACAAGTCCTTTGCTCTCCCAAGTTTTGCATTCTTAAGCAAACGAAAAATTCAGAAAAGTGAATTACAGTAATAGGCCTTATTTATGGGAAATTAGGAACACATTCTAAAGTGTGGGCCCAAGTTTGTTATTTCTCTAGACCTGATTTAGATATCTAGAAGCAACAACAATTGTACCTTATTGTATTTGTGATCTATATTTTTATATATAACTTATGTCTTTGTGAAAATAGCCATGTTAGGAAATAATCTAATTTATACAAGGAAATATTTCTGCTTGAGGAAAAAAGCTGGAAAATGAGGTCAGAATGGAATGAAGCTGCCCTAGGAAACTCATGGAACTTCCCTGGTGGGCTGCTAGTGTCTCCATTTTCTTGGGGAAAGTGATCAGGTTTTGAATTCTATGGCTATCACCTTTTAAACCTTATCCCCAAATTATGAAGTGCTACCAGTCTTCAGAGGTTCCATTCACTGCTGGAAATTTCCCTCAAAGAAAGTTCTTTTCAATAAAATAATCAAATCTCCTGAGTGGAGTCAGTCTATCCCTTAACCTATCCAGGAGGGTATGATGGGAAAGCTTTGAGCTGGGTACAGGGAAATATGGGTTATGTTTCTAGTGCTGCCTCTACGTTGTGTGGACTATAGGTTATCTAATACCAGGGGTTGTCGTCAGTTTCTTCCTGAAGACACTGGATTATACTATCTCAAAAGATGCTTCCAGAGCTGATTCCTCATTTATTCCCTTAACCCACAGATGTAAAGAACATTTACTTAAAGTTCTTGGCACTCACTGGGCAAGACCTCGCCTCATTCATTAACTAGTTTAATTTTTATAAAAAATCCACGAAAGTAGGATTGAGTGAATTCTACCTTGGGTAAATTAGGTGAGCCCCAATTTAAAAACAGAAATCTGAAATTCAGAGAACTTAAATGACCTGCTCAAGGTTCTAAAGTAAGTAACTGAAGCAGGGCTTGATTGACAATCCTTTCCATAAGAGCTCTGCTTTCTGCCACATTGGAGCTATTTTTCCTTAAGCTGCCTTCATTTTCAGTGTCATAAGCATAAGCAATTGCCCTGACACTAGAGTAAATACCTGAGAAGTGGGAAAGTTGATGCAAATATATTTTTCAGGGGTTTGAGGCTCCCCAGGAACGGAGAGTCAGCTGAATAAGGTCATGCAATCAGAAAATATAAGGTAAGGAGAACGAGTATAAACAAAGCATCCTTACTGTCGCTTCAGCTGATCCATTGACTTTTTCTCTTCCTCAATTCTTGCCTTTACAGCTTTCACAATTGTGGCCTGGAAAAGTTCAGCCCCTCTAAAGGAAAATTGGAAACACAGAACAAATTAGTATTCTTATCATCGCTGTTCACCTTCTCCTGAAAACTATTAGCAAGTGTGAGAAAACACAACATCCCTTTCTGGCAGCCGGTTCAAGATTCCTGGCTGGGAGTGGGAGTTGGCAAGGCCCCTTCTAGAAGCCTTTTGTCAGTAGATGAACAAGGCATGGCCTTTCACCCGGGAGGGAGGGGCTGCTCATACCCCTAGTTGGTCAGTGAGGAGAAAGCAGTCTGTGTCACTCAAGATATTAAAGGCCCTGAGCCTCTTCAAATCTGCCCCACTAAACGTTAGACTTCAGTAAAGTGTTATTCACCTGACCTTATTATAGTTGTACCATGAGGGAGGAATTTACAAGGAGTGAGTTCCAGACGAGTTTTCCACTCAATGAGCAGAAAAGGGAGTGAAACTGGGGCTTCCTCCTGGGAATGTATTAATACGAAGTTGAGTTCCTGCCCCAGCAGCGGGACTTGCAGTCTCTTGCCTCTTCGATTCTCTTCTCCCGTCCTTCCACTCCCTTGTGCTCTTTCCCACTTCTTAGGCCATCTTAAGTGTCCCAATAAATACTCTGAACCCTCTCAACATCCTCAACTCTGTCCCATAGTCATGTGCCTCGCAAATTCCAAATCCACGGGAACCCCATGGTGTGCCTGCCACTGTTAGCCATGGAGCACCACACTCCTCAGAAATTCTCCTGCTCCTCTACAGTGGCTGTTACAAACTCTGGGTACACTTTTTTCAAATCTCGAATTCTGTCAAGTAGCTTTTCACTCCTAGTAAATGACCTAGCTTTCTACTTCCCAAAGAGAATGTAAATCAGAAGGTGATAAGCCACTCAGCTTCCTGTGCCTGGCCCTCCCAGAGATGTCCTCCCCTGAGGTGACAGTGGGACAGGTGCCACCCTCCCACCATCAGCCTGCCCTGTACTCTGGGTCCCTTCCCCGCCATAGCCTGAGAGATACCGTCTCCCGATTATTCCTCTCTCCCTGCATCTGCAACCTGCCATCATTGCTGGATTCTGCTCCTAAGCATGCAAACATGCTTAAGTCTTGCTCACCTTGAAAGATGAAAAAGAACCCATGTGCACCCCGCATTTTCCTATGTAGGCTTAGATCACTGCCCCTAACTGTCAAATGCCTTGCAGCCACTGTCTCCAAGCCTTTATAACTTCAACCTCTGCTCCTTGCAGTTTGGCTTTGGCTGGTCAAGGTCACTGATGTCAATGTTCCATTGTCAGGTTTATCCTTATATGACCTATCTGATGAACTTCCACTTGGAAACAATCTTCCTCAGGCTCCTAAGGCAACATACTCTCCTAGTTTCCCTTTTTCCTCTATGTCTCCGGCTTCTTGTTCTTCTTTGAAACCTCTCAAATATGCATGTTCAAGGGTCTTCTTCTCATTCTTCACACTCTTTCTAGACAGCCCAACTCCCTGCTCCAACCCCTCTGTGTGATGAGGGCACTCAGTCTGCTCACATCTCCAGACCTCTCCAGACCACTCAGCTGCCTGATGGACTTCCCAACTAGTTGAGTTTCATGTGCCTAAGAGACCTACAACTCTACACCGTGGTCACTCTTCTCTCCTGGTACAGCTTTTCGGGTCTTCTACATTTGGGATAGCACCGTCACTTGTGTAAGCCAGAATCCTGGGCACTCCGACTCTGCTCTTCTCTTCACCATCTCCCTTCCTGCCACGTCACTTTCCAGTTGTGCCAATTTTACCTAATATATATCTTTCCAATTTGTCCCATCTTGGTCCCAGCTATTTTTATTTACTTATTTTTCTTTTTATTTGTTTTTTATTTTTATAGATTTTATAGATTTTTATAGATTTTATAGTGCAGTTTTGTTACATGGATATAGTGCATAGTGGTAAAGTCTGGGCTTTTGATGTAACCATCACCTGAATTGTGTACATTGTACCCATTAAGTAACTTTTCTTTTTTATTTTTCTTAACTACTGAGTATTTACCCAAAGCATTAAGTAACTTTTCATCCTGTCTCTATCCTGGATCATAATAGCAACTGCCACTTAACTGTCCCTCTGCCTACAGAGCTGTTTCTACTCGGTCTTTTCTCTGCACCAGGAGCAAAGTGAGCTTTCTGAAATGCAAACACTGTCATGTCACTTCCTCAGACTTTTTATGTCTGTGGGAGATTCCCAAAGCCATACACATGGCTACAGTCCCCGATGGTCTGGCTCCTCCAGCCGTGCCAGCTTATTCCTCACCACTCACTATCCCGCCCTCCCTTCAAACTTCAGTGTTTCAGCCACTCTGAGCTTCTCGTGGTTGCTCAATGAGAGTTTCCCTTCACTGCTTCCTTGGTCCTCTTCCCCTACCTTCCTCGTCTGACACCCCTCACCACCCTTCAGATTGAAGCTGGAAATGGAAGGCCACTTTGGTCTACACCCCTGCAGTCCGCTACACTCCCTTGATAAGACCTCCCAGCTCCCTGGGTATCTCCCTCCATCACACTTGCTCAGGTCTGAGTGTTCGTGTCCTCCCAAAATTCATACGCGGAAATCCTAACTCCCAAGGTGGCGGTATTAGGAGGTGGGGCCTTTGAATCATGAGGGCAGAGAAAAATTACTTAATGGGTACAATGCACACGACTCAGGTTGGATTACTGTCTGTATAAAAGAGGCCCAAGGGAGATCTCTTGCTCCTTCCACCATGACGGGAGACAGTGAGAAGTTGGCCATCTATGAGGAAATGGGCCCTTGGCAGACACAGAATCTGCCAGCACCTTGATCTTGGACTTCCCAGCCTATAAATAAATTTATATTGTTAAAAACCACCTAGTTTATGGTATTTTTATTATGGCAGCCCAAACAGACTGAGATAATACTAGTTACACTGTATTGTGATTGACTGTGTATGTGCTCTCTTCCTGCTAGTCTATAAGCTCTGGGGCAAGCATCCACATCTTTGTATTAAATAACAGAGTAGGCAGTGAACAAAGGAATTAATAAACGAATGTGTACTCTTTGCAAATGCTATTCTAGTTCAACGTTTACTAAGTCATGGCTTTTCTTTGATAAGTGTGAGCTGTCCTCTGAACTGAAGCCATCACTCTTACTATAACACAAAGGACATGCTTTCTAAATAATTGTGACAACTTTGGGAAAAAGACATTGGCTTCTTATTATGTCCTGGACTTCTAAGGACCAAATGTTTTGGGAAAGGCAAAAACAAATGCATTTACCTACAGAAACACCAGCTGCTATGTACAAGTAAATTACGGTTACTATTGGGATGACACATTGTACTCTGCTGTGAAAATGATGCCCTGGGTATTAGAAAACGATTATAATGGTGAATTCCAGGGCCAATACTGTACACAAAATGAAATCATTGTTCATCTACATAATGAGAGCAAGGGTGCCACAAGGCTCCTGGGATTAACTGCAGATCTCCTACTATGGCCTCTTTCTATTTGGCTCCAAGTCAGCTAACAAAGGCTGGCAATTGCCCTCATGTAAATGCACTTTTGAAATAAACATTTTGTTTATCCTGGCAGGGAAAGAAAACAGGCTCTAGGGAAACTCATGGCATAAACACTGATGTATGAGTTTAAACCTAAAGTCAAATGATAGATATTGGTAATTTCATATGAAACAATCTGCTTATTAGATTATTAGCCCCAAGGATCTGATGGTCCTAGGCAAGTTCTGAGTCTCTAAGACAAGCACAGCAGCCTGGGGCTACACAGATGGCCATGAATACCTGCCCCACATCAAGGGCATTCCCTTTCTTACCTCTTCCCAGTCTTTTCCCCTAAACCTACAAGATCAGGGGCAAAAACAGGAAGAAGGATCAAGCCTAAGGGAGGAAAAGGCAGTAATGCAAATTGTGTCAATGACCCAGAGAAGAAAATCAGGTGAGTGGGGGAAAGAAACTAAAGGGAAAGTGAGGGTAAAGAGGGACACTTCAGAAGGGTCAGAAGGGGTGGAGGAGCACACCACCTCTCCATTGAGGATCTGCAAAATAGTAGAGAATAGTGTTTTTTCTCCATTTTCAGGAGTTTCCTCTTAAAATAGAGGCAGGGAGGGTGACAATGGACTAAACTCTAGACCAGCATGGTCTACATTACTCTTTTGACTAAGGCCTGATTAAGCTATTTCTAGTGAGCTGGTTTGCATTGAGAGAGTCACACCAACCAGCATGTCTCTGACCTTCCATAGCGTCCTGGCTCCCTGCAAAGCATGACTTAGCTCTGTAGACTTTCCTGTGACAATTCTATTTTAAGGGCCTTGTGCTAAATTCTTCCTGAATTAATTCTGCTGGAAGGAATTTCTTAATTTCTTGTGGGCTCTACAAGCAAGACTGGACAGAAAGCACAGTGCAGTGTGACTTTCAAGCAAGGTTCCTAAGAGAAACCACTAATGCCACAGCCCGACCCACCTCGATGCCAAGATTTGTGAAGCTTTTATATCTGCCACAACATGTAGGAAATAATAGCTCATAAAAACTCTTCTTTGCAGCAGAAGGAAGGCAAAACATATGCTGTCCCAAATAATTCCTGCTTCACCACTGGGTAGTTTACAGAGTGAATCATCATCAGCTGTGGAAACAAAGTAGAAAAAGACAGCAAATTAAAATTAACATGTATTTCCATTGTTATTTTATAAAATCTAGGGTATGGTCAGGCTTGGGAAATCACAGGGAAAGAAGAGCAGCATTCTGATGCATTGACTTGCTTATGAGTTAATCTATTTACAAGGAGGCTACACACTTGAAATCCAATATCAACAGTGATTCCTAAGGTTGACCACCCAGTGAACTCTTGATTCTGTGAGAGCCTTTTTGACGTGGAGGCCTCTTGAGTATTCCTCTTTCTTAGGGAGAAGGGGACCTCTAACAAGGGCCATGGAGAAATAATGTCCAAATGCCAGAGGAAATGCTCTGATACAAAAGAAAACACTCACCAATGGGCTCTACCCAGGGCAACCAGCATAACAATGAACACCAAGTGGTCTAATAGAAGAAGTATCAATAGCACTTCTTATCCTAAGTAAAAAACAAATTCCCAGTAATGTTTCATCCTTAGGGAAGTGTAGCCTGAATTAGAAGCCACCATGGGGAGGACACTGTGTCTAAGCAGCTCTTATTGTGGGCCACTGGGGGATCATGTGCGATGTTGTCCTGGGTTCCAGTGCAAAAGGCAGGGTGGTGACGATGGCAGAAGTCAAACTCCAGAAACCCTGGGGCTTCTCCCATCTATTTTCCTGGGTTTGATATTCCCTGAGCTTCCCAAGCAGAGAAAGGCCTGGAAGTTACCTTGATAACTCAAGATTCTGATGGGACTAACTGCAGGTTTCAGTGGGCTTCTGGAATCCTTACTAATTGTAACTCAAAAAAGTCTGGGGAGTTACTACAGCACTATACCCAACCCCAAACTCCCAATTCCAAATCCTCAGGGTTTGGGAAGTTTCTAGAAGATGATCAAAGATACCCAGCATAGTGACACCTCATGTAATGGACAACAGATTCACAATGCAGTATAGTTCTATGGCTTCCATCTACAGATAGAATCGACCTCTACTTTTATCTCTTTCCCTCAAGTGCTTTGGCCCACATTTTAAATGAGAACAGTACAACTATCCTTCCTTTTCTGCCCTTCTGCTCCCAGATTCCCTCTTCATACTTACGCATTTGGTAGCCTTTGACTGTGCAGGCCAGGCTGAAAGCTTGGATCAACCAGCAACTGTTTTTAACCAGTGTTCCAATGTATCCACATGCTCCTATCTGAAAAACAAAAGGGAGGGCAAATTCTAAAACTCTGCACCTGGAAAATAGTTTGATATCTTGTGATCCCAACATGTGCAAGAATTCACAAGGTCTCAGTGCTAATGATTACAGGAAGTACCTAAAAATTCAGTCACATGTAGGAGTGCATTAGATGCTTTAGGAGCAATGTATATTCCTGGGGAAAAATTAAACCCAATGATAAAGGTAGAGTCTTTACTGGAATGCTTTCTGCACTTGGAAACACCTCTCTTTTCAAAGAGGAAATCTTGGACTGTCATAGGCATAAGCCCCAATTCTGTGATAACAAATGGGTAAGCATTGAACCCTAGGACTCTAATTTTGGTAGAGATATTTTCTCAGAGGCCAGACAAATTAAACCTATGCTGTTCCTCAGGAGACCATCCCAGATATAGCTGCAGGGCATAAGACTTAGACTAGGAACAGAGTATGTGTTTTGAGCCTCGCCTGGACAATTCTCTGGGTAAGGGAATCATCTCTGTTGATTGGCACCTGGTTGTTTCATAACAATGAATTTCTTGTTATACTTACGTTACCTTCAAATTCTGAGGGGGGAGACGTTTAAACACACATTAGTCACTGCACACCAACCCATAAAGGTGATGGCTGAATTGTGTATATTTCCTGGAACAGGCGAGGTAGGAGAACATCAGTAGGGTTTGCTCCCACAGCAGTGGTTACTCAGCATGAGTTCCCCAGACCTGGGAACATACTTCCCAAACCAAGATTCTAATCCTATACCACCATGCTTTTGTTCCAGTTCTCTAGGCTGGGAATTCCCTCCTCTTTTTAATCCCTGGAAACCCTTCAGTCTATTTATGACTCTCTGATGTGTTCAAATGGCATCACCTCCAGGAAGGCTCTCCCCAACTTATGTAGGCCAGATATTAGGCACTCCTTTTTTTTTCTTTTGTTTTGTTACCCTAAAATACTGAGACAATTATCATGAACAGATTGTATTATAATTCTTTATATAATAATAAGATCTATCTTCCCTTTTAGAATATGAGTTCCCTGAGGTTAAAACCTGAGTACTATTTATCTAATTCTTCAAGATATAAAAAGCCTTAGCAAAGAACAGCTCTACATTATAGGTTTACAGAACGAATGAATAAACTTTGTACCCGCTCATTTTCCAGGAATGGTGGTGAGGTCAGCCTTCAGCAGCGGGTCCCTTACCATTAGACTGGTTTCAGAATGAACTGGTATTCTGTTGTCCTGTCTCTTACTCTCCCCAACAACTCTCAATACTACTCCAAATGTGAGTTAACATCAATGAGTTAAATGTGCAGCATTAAAGTCACTTTCACTGTCAACTAGAAAATTAACCTTTCAATGGGCAGACAAAATAGATTCTCCAAATACCTGTTCAAGGCTACATAGACTTGGCTTTCCAAGACCTTTAAACACTGTGATGCACATGCAAACAAACAAACAAAAATCTAAGAGCTTTCATAGCTGAATCACCTGGTGAGTGCTCATCCTTAAGAACTGGGAAGGGAAGTAACAGGGAATCATTACATCGCTGCCCTTCCAGCCCACCATCTGTCACAGACTGTGAGAAGGCACAGGGATGAACTTTAACTTGAGGCCAATTAGAGTGCTGTTAACTCCTTCAGCTATTGTTTAATTTCCGGCAGCACTAAATAACTTAAATGGTGTCTCTTTGGCCTGAAAGACTGATCTGACTCTGGGATCACTGGTGGGCAGTTTGAGTTACCTGTCATGTCAGGGAAGAGCCCTGGTCTGGAACACTGCTATTTAGTAGCAGGGTAGCCAGATATGGTAGGAGAGGGAGGGGTGTGTTCCTTCAGCCCTATGTTGTCCCAGTTGTGTCCTGATCTGGACGTCCATGCTCAGAGGCAACCAGGAAGCTGCCCTTTCTCTCATATCTACCCACATCTTAGGGGTATATAAAACATTCTTGCCTGCAGTAGCCTGTTCCACCTCATTTCCCCACTCTTCACAGTGTTAAAGAGAAACTATGCTCATTTTATTTTACATTTCTACAATTTTTCTCTAGGCAAGAGAGCTGCTTTTTGCCAACATGCGACTTTTGAAAAGACTCAATGATTTTCATTCAGCGCATAACAGGGCCACTTCCTAACACGGGCCAGGAGTGATGAAAAATTGTTCCTCAGAAGAGGTGGAATTTTAATTAATAAAATAAATTTTAGAATTTGTTCTTGTGAATACTCATCCTTTAGTCATGGTACCTTGAAATGGTGGAAATGAACAAAAAGGATCCTGTTTAATATGGCAAAACAAAGAGTAACAAACAGTCATTCAAATTCCGAATTTTGTAGCATCTTATTTGGGGCTTTTAAAAGAGCAACATGGCAAGCTCTAGGCTTTTAATAACCACTGAGTGGATTGTTTACTCTTACACTGAAACCACAAATGTGTTACATAGTGGGAGCCACTTACTGACAGGATATTTTTCATCGTAATCACAAAAACGTTGTATGCTATCAGCCAGTCCCAATAGCGCAGGATGCTCTTGATGGGTTTTAATAGCAAATCGCCTCCAAAGAGCAGGAAATAAAAACAGGCCACCAAGTAACCCATGCAAAATATGCTGATCCTGGTTGTCCCAGTAATGAAGATGATGGTGAGAACAAACCAGAAGAGGTAGCTGAAGATGATCACTTTGGACATGTCCAAGTAAGATCTGGAAAACAAAGCCAAGCAATGAAAGGACAACAGCAAAACAAACAAAAAGATAGAATCAGGAGATTCTACTTTAATAAGGGAAAAGCTCATACTTTGTATTGGACTGTGTGTCAAAGCACTTTGCAAGCCATACTGTGAGAGCTGAAACATCTTTCATTTAACGCTGCCTGGTACAGAGGAAGCCCTCTCATAAACAGTCGTGGACAAATAGGAAAGCCGTGGAAACACTGAGTATGCTTACCATCCTCTCCTCCAGACCACAGGCTCACAAATAGCAATGGTTCCTGCCCACTTGAGTACTCAGAATTCCTCTTTATCTTTCTACGGGAGGCATGAGTAAGTGTAAGGCAAAAGATACTCTGAGAAACAGATGCCTCCGGGTTAGCGAGAGAAAAGTTAAGAATGGATTCCTTTTGACGTATTAGAAGTTAGCAGATTAAAACAAATCCACATCATATCCAAAGTTTTATTAGAGATGAAGATCTCCCCTTGAAGGTGGGAAGCAATTCTGACGAGGCAGACACAGTCACTGAGGGGCTTTTAGGCTCTCTCCAATACTCTGTTTTTGACTGTCCCTGGGCTGAGTCAGGATCCCTTTGGCGCCCATCCTCCCCTTCGGCCTTCTTGATGGAAGGTGAGGCTGGTGTTCTGGTCTCAGTTGTCTTCAGTAAACAGAGCTCCAGAGTGTGGTCACTGTCATCTGACAGAAGACACACTACAGGCCAACTCCCCTCTGCATTTGATTAAGTATAGCTTCTCTGTTTTGGGGGTTTTGCTTTGGTGTTTCTCTTGCCAGGTTGGGGAGAAGCACAGGAGAACCAATTCTGGATTAGTTCTTTCATTAATGGGTTGTTATTTTGTAGGATGTTAATGAGTCATCTCAATAAAATTTGCACTGCATTTGACCTATCCAGCATTATCAGGGAATGAGTCTGAGTTGTGTCTCAATGGTACATTTTTCAGATAAGTGAACTTTTGACCTTTACTCTTTCTAGAGTAAAATACTTAAAATATTTTCATTTTTTTCTAAAACATATCACAGCCTTCCATGACATCATAATCAAAGGAGAATGAATAAAATGTCAGTATTTCTCTGTACTCCAGGATCATCACAGGTAAAGTCAGTGATTTGGTTGAGCCCACAGGGCCTTCTGAAGTGTGTGTAGTTTGAATTCAGTGCATTTGGGCTGCTGGAGTATGTGTGCATGTGTGCCTGTGTGCATGTGTGTGCATGCAGTGGGGCTTTCCATGCACTTCCTTCCTTTCCTGCAGTGGTTAATTCTTGCTCCATGAGCCCTGGCCTCCACACCTCAGCACTTAACAAGAAATCATAAAACTAAGCTCAAGAGGATAACATGGAAAATGTGTAGACATGCTCTGAAGAGGAGGTGGAGGGCCCCTGAGTAGACAGATTGAGCCCTGGTGATGGGTACTGTGGTTAGGGGCCACCAACTGTCAGAGCTCTGGCACTTCCCAGAGAGCCCAGGCTGCAGGGGAGCTGAGCCTGTGGAGGTCAAGCAGGGCAGGACAGTGGGGTTGCTGACAAGCAAACGCGCACATCAACTTCTTACTCACTACTGCGGTATTTGACAGGATACTTCCTGAGGGGCCACTTTGCTGGCAGTCCTTACTGAGAAATGAATCCAAAAATTTGAAAAAACTAAAAACAAGAAAAATTTTTATCTTTAAAAATAAATAGTACATAAACTTTTCATTTGAGTTGATGTTAGGTTTTTTGTGACTACATTATAAAATACTTATGGCTTCTCTTTGCAGTAGGGAAAAGGATGAGCTGGACTGATTTTTTTCTTAGCATCACAGGGGAGAGGTGAAAAAGGGGAGTCCTACCTTAGATTAGTGTTTAGCATGGTACTTGATTTACAAATAGAATCTTTGTCTATGTAGCATATCAGTTGTTTGCAAATTAACTTATTGATTGTATATATTGAACCATTAAAGTGCTTCAACATTCAGATTCAGGAGCTAGTTTGATTGGGTTCAAATCCTTGTTCTGCTGTTGCCTACATCTGCTCTCTTTGCTGCAGTTTTGTCATCTACTAAGTGGGAATAATAATACTACCTACTCAGAGGTGATCATTGTGGTGAAATGGTTCAACACACATAAAGCCTGGAGTAGAGCCTGGCACACAGTAAGCACTCAGAACTGCCATTACGTGCACTGTAGGCCAACAACTGTAAGGGTAGGGAAAGGCGGATAAGTATAGAAGTAAGTTAGAAGTGGTCTTTGGCTAAGGTGCTTTCACCTTAGAAGCAGGGATAAGAGAGCTTCTTAAAATAACAACTTCAGGCCGAGGGTGAGCACACCATGTGGACAGGAATCTCCAGCAGGTCAGAAGCCAGAGAGCAGCTTCCGGAGTAGAGAGTCAGCTGGCCTGTGCGCCAACTGTGGCCTCCCTCCACATGGGTATGTGCAGGCTGAGACTGTGTGAGCCTCTTCCCACATCCTCATGAAAGCATGGGAGGGTGACACGAGTCAGTGAGGAGCAGGGGTGAGGTGGTCAGTCCCTAGTCACACAGCCTGCAAACAGGCCATATTCACCGCAGGCTCCTCAGGCTACCACAGCGGTGGCCGAGTGGAGTCTTAAAGGTTTCCAAGGATGGGAAGAACCGAATGCTGAGAAGGGTGGGCATGCCCTCCATGAAGCCAGTGTCCGGGGATAAAGCTCTGTGTGAAAGCCCAGAGAATGCAGATGGAATGAATGCATGATGAGAGATAGAGCACAGTTTATGCACAGACACCAGGAAAGGGACAACCAGGCAATCCAGATCAGCTGTCAGAGGCGGGGGAGGACAGCAGAGTGTTGAAAAGGTGCCATGTAGGGAGTTGTTGCATGGCCATAAAGGGGACACTGCTAAAGGGGAACACACACAAGGTGGCTAGAGACCCACCTCCTCCAGTCCTCTGTGAATACAGGAAATGAGGATGAGGGACAGCAGATGGGGAGGAGGGATGAGGGATAAGGAGGACGGATGGTAGATAAGCGGCAGGGAATGAGGAGGAAGGATGAGAATGAGCATGAGGGATGGAAGATGAGGACGAGGAGGAGGGATGGGGAATGAGGAGGAGGGCTGTCTGCTGGAGAGCTGCTAACTGGTATTATTGGCACAAGTTAGTTTTTGTATGAAGAACAGAAGAGAAACTGAGGCCATGAAAAGGTGGTTCACACTGACAAAAGCAGATGCAGGGCTATAATTCAGAGGTCCAGCCTCTAGGCCACTGATCCACATTGCCCTGCATTTACTAGCTCCACTGTGTACAGTATAGCTGATCAATTTCCCAAGTATAGCAGAGAGAGAGTTTCTGTAGTGAGCAATCCGAGTGCACACAGTAAAGTGGCTTTTAACAAATGTGAAGCTATTGTTACCTGCAGTGAATAAAGTCTGGTACAGGATTATGTTGGCTGAATGAGGCCGCGTCAAGGTTCATGCAGATCTCTACATTGTCCCCTGCCATTATGCGCACCGCAGCTTTGTTCTCGTCTTCAAAAATCTGCCGTTGTAAGGAGGCACACAGGAGCAGCATGAAGTCGTCTGGCAAGACAAAGGTGAGGTCATTAGGCCACCTCCTCCTCTCCCGGTTTACACAGTGCAGCGCATCCTCACACAAGTGCTCCTCAGTCCTCACTGAGTCATGTTCCTGCCATTCATAGCAGCATCCATCCTGGGTTCCAATGTTGAAGCCAAGTCACACCTTCCCCATCTTAAGCAACAGAGAGTGATCACGGACATTCCAGGGGCCCACAGTGGGGGAGTCTCTGGATTTCGTTTACATGTTGGTGAGTCAAAGTGTTAGGTGCTAATTACTAATCTTCATGAGTCTCTTATGGGACAATGTTTATTTGCATTTATCTCCTGCCAGTTTTGAGGTGACCATTTGAGCAATTTCCCTATCTTTATCTTTTTACACATGGCAGATGCAGGTATTCTGCTTTTGTTTATTCTCTCCATCCATTTGCATTTGTAAACAAAGACTATTCCTGGGTTAAGCTGCACTGCAGGTGTGGTGAGGGCAGGTGGATGTGTGGACCAGCTTGTGCGAGTACAGAGAGCCTCCTGAGAGAGCTGTCCACCACCGCCCCTACCCAGAACAGGCCTCAGGCCAAACCTGTCTGGAAGCCTACAGCACAAGTTGCTTCCTTGTTTTAAAAAATTAAACCTGAATATGTTTAGGCAGGGCAGTCACTCTTGAGTTTTCTATAGCACCCAGCACTCCCTATGGTCTTGGTAGGCTGCTCTGACCTTTGGATCACCAGCTGCCCTAGGCAAGCCAGCTCTAGAGTAGGCCTGCTCTAGAGCAACCAAAATTTGGGCAGTATCCTCCTAGCTCCCATAGCCCTATCTTTAAGTTTGGTCTGTTTGCAGTGGCAGCCTAAAAACACTTGAGTTGCAACACACAGGCCTCCCTCTGTGGTCTGTCTTTTAAAAAGTGGGTGTGTAGATATGTGTGTGTGTGTGTGTGTGTGTTGGGGGGGGTGCTGCCGGGAGGTGCAATTATGCAAGTGAATATGGTATTTCCAATGTTGACTTATTAATTTTGCAAATATAATAGGGCAAGTAGAAGCCATTAATGACGTGTGATATTAATGCATAAAGACAAGCCTTTACATGACCATAAAGTCTGGCAGAAGACGCAAAGGCACTCATGCACAACACATGAAGAGTGATTAGCAATAAACCTGAATTCCAATGCTCTGTGGCCCTGTGGCTGAAACACTTACAGACGAGAAACACGGGGTTGGGCCGCACAATGAAATCTGGGAAGTACAGCCACTTTATGATGTTGTCATTGAAGCTGGCACCTTTGAATCTCCACGGGTAATCTGCAGGGAGGCAAATGGTGAACAGCACAATCAATACTCTCCTTCACCACTCTTCTCCCAGCTGTCCACGTGGTAATGGGTGCTTCTGAAAGCAGACGGCTCCAGGGAAGGGCACGCTCACCTCTGCAAGGAGCAGGCGGGATGCCGATGCAGATGAAATACTGGAAGGTGATGATGCATGCCAGAAAGCAGCAGTACTTGGGCCAGACCTCCGCGATGGCTTTTCTTCTGCGTCGATATAAGACAGCGATTAGCCAGCAGGCATGAATCATGGCGTAGAAATCCATTCGCTGGCCGATCACGTTCACTGACATTAGGAAACAGGTCTGTGTAAGGATGAGAAGAAGCAAAAAATTGGGATTACAGGGAAGAGGATTGGTGCCAGATGTCAGGCCTTTGCAGGCAGCAGAGACCTGCATTCCTCAGGGCAGGTCTGTCTGCACAGGAGCCCAAGGCTTGATCTTTTGAGTGTCTTTTAGCATGAAGACAGAAATGCTGCTCAGATTACTTTTAAAAGAAAAACTGATTATGTCACTCTTATTTATAGCCACTTCAAACAATAAGGAGAACAACTATAATCCCTTCATGAAACACTGTTCCAAATTCATTCCACTGAGAAATAAGCACTACCATAACCATTTCAGGTTAAAACAGTCCATTCTGGCTACAGGTTACACTTTCAGGATGCACAAAAAGAAAGAAGGTTAATAATATTTTATTCTTAATAAGTTAACATGACAATGATGTCCATGTGTTTAAATGGCTCTCGAGATCCAGAGAGGCCAAGTGCACTGCTGTGGGAGATGGTGGAGGGAGGGGGAGAATTGGAGGATTGGCACCTGCTCTTGGAAAACTTTCAGCCAAGCCTGATTAATCCATCAGTAGAAACACCCGCTGTCAGTCCTAAAGAGACAGTAACCACGGCCAGGAGATGTATAACAAAGCTCCAGTGGCCAAATGGCTAAGGGTAGTTATTTGAATTTTCATGGAAAAAAGAAATACAACTTGTCAGCATGGAAACTCACCTCCAGACCAAATTTGTAGAAGAAGTAATTTATGAAGTATTTGGCACAATTAATAAGTCCATCATCTAGATGTAGTCTTGTAATGTCATGAAAGATAGTTTTAGACACAGGCGCTGTAAGATTGTTTCGGCCTCGATAGTATTCCTGATGGCGGTAAATTGTGACTTCAAAGGCCAGAATAGCCAGCATCAGGAGATTATTCTGCAGAGCAAGAAACACAGCTGTGTACACCTAATACTTTATGATTTGGTAATTTCAAACAATCCCCAAAATAAATCATCGTATTTAATTCTTGATGTCTAAAAGGATAACGTTTTATAATTTTGAGCTCAGTGTTCATTTTCCTTATCTTATTTATTGTGAAGTTACCTCCACTATGTAAGTGGCTAATTTCCATGGCAATAGGATCTAGAATCTCTTGACATAAGACTGCCGCTTCTTGTTCTTATTCCTCAAACAGTACATACCACACACCACACACCACAAAGGAAGCAGTTTCCCGTTATCTGAGGAGAGTGGTCCAAACTTGTTTGCAGCTAGAAGTGGGAAACAGTACAGAAACATGCTGGAGACACACCAAGCTGGAGAGTGGGAAGCTAGTTAGGGCGAAATTTTTGAACACCCTGAAATCTGGCTAGAGAGAGTAGTAAATTGAGAAGCGTGCTGATGACAGTAAAATAATAATGATAGTGATTATAACAGTGGTAATAAAAATAGCTAACATCCATGGAACCAAAGGTCCCTGACACTATTCTAATCACCCTTCTCAAATATCATTTTGTTTCATCCTTATAATAGCTATTTATGGCAGATACTATTACAAAAGATTCTACAACATGATGAAAAACTAGGAACTACACAAAGAAAATGGGACATTTGTATATTTCGAAATCCCAGTTGCTGAGTATAAATGTTTTTATTGCTAAGTGCATTGTCAGTGTAATACAATTAGGACTGCTCAGATTATCCATCAAAGTAAATGTGAAAAATCTGAGGTATATTGTTGTCATTATGAATGTATGACTATTTGCAATCAAAGTTCCTTTCGCTAAGATATGGTTTATTACTTCTGAATGTAATATATGTTCTGCATTAAAAATTATTGAGAAACAGAATTTAGATGGCAAAAATTTCTTTTAAAAAAATTTCTTTTGCATATCCAATTCTCAGAAATCATCACTATTGACCATTTGGTCTATGTTACCCAATATCTTTCTTTGTCTCTAGAAGAGATCATACTATGCACCGTGTTTTGAGATCTGCTTTTTCTCCTTAACTGAACAGTATATTTTAGACATGTTTTAATTCTGATTTACCCATTGACCTCCATCTTGTAATGGTTACAAAATCTTCCAGTGAAGGTTTTTGTCATATTTTATTCAACTAATCTCAGACAGCTCGGACATCTCCCCAGCACAATGCAGGACTGATTTTAACATTTAGAATTTGTTGCAAAGGTGATTCCAAATGGCACATGAGAAGACGAGGTTACTCTCAGATGTGATATTAAGAGTCTCAAGGAAAAGGATTCCAAACTATGACCATGTGGAGGCTCAAAATAAGCACAGTACAGCCATTACCCTCAAGTAGACGAGCAAAGGAGAAGACTTCCTCAGGCCAACCCACTCTGTCGGATCAATGGAAGCATTGTAGAGTAGAGACTTGTTCAGGTCCTGAAGGGGTATGTTTGTTTGATTTTCATTTGGCTGAAAAGAAGAGAAAATGGAGTAACGAATAGCTTCACAGATTAGGAGAGTTTCAATCATTCTCTTTCAGCTTTGGGATAAGGGAGATTGGTGGGATTGGGGAAGGAAAGGCCTATTTCAAGGGGAAAATCCCAGTATGAGAGAAGATTAGATACAACACTCAGGGCTGGAATATATCCAACCTGGATGAAGTGACTCACAAGCTAGACAGAATGTGCTTGGGGATGCAGGTTCCTCAAATATCTGCTTTACTTCCCTAAAGGGCAGTCAGGAATATTCCCCCATCATTGAGGCTCACCAAGGTACAGTTAACAGAAAAGTTCTCAGGCTTAATGGTTTGGAGCTGGTACAACATTTTGCAGACGATGATCACACACGTCCAGACAGTGCAGATGCTTGAAGCCAGACGGCGTAGCTTTGCATACGGCAGAGCAAAAGCCCAAGAGATCAAAAACACATAGTTGAACAGAGACACCTGAAAACATAAAATCAGAAATGGGGACAAAAATATATAACATGGCATAACACCCACAAAACAGGACGGCTTGATTTACTCAGTTCAGCAAAGGTTGATTGAGTTCCTAAGGCGTTGCCCTAGGTGCTGGGGATACTAAGGTAAGTGATTTATGGTCTTGCCCTTTCAGGACATTATGGCTTGTATGGCAGACAGACATATAACTAGGTAGTCAATACAATGTAGCAATGGCAAAGCTGCAGATGTGGGCAGGTCCCCATAAGAGCATCCAGAAGAGTCCTTAGTCTAGTGCAGAGGCTCAGGAAGCATTTTCAGGGAGAGATGGTGCCTGAGCTGAGCCAGGTCAAGCAAGAAAGGTGGGAAGTGCATTCTAGGTAAAGGACACATGAGCAAAGGCAGGAAAGCACGAGTGAGTGTGGTGGGGACAGCTGACTACAAACAACTGGAAAGTGCGAAGTGCAGCAGGATGTGAGGCTGGGCATTTTCACACCATGCTATGGCACAGGAACCCATTCTTCAGAAAACAGAGAGCCACGGGGGTTACTGCACTGGGGGATTTGAAGGTAGGGTTTGCATCTGACTGAGATAAACGTAACTGAGGAATGGAGGGTTGCACTATGGGGATTAGATGTGATGTCAGGAGACCAGCTCACGTGCTGCTGCAGTAGCCCAGGAGAGAGTGAGAGTAAGCCGGCTTTGAGAGGGGAAATGCAATTAGCTAGATTGATGACTGATTGGTTTGGTGGTAGTGGGGAGGGGTGGGTGTCAGGGAGGAAGTACAAGGAGTAACTCTCAGGTTTCTGCTTGGGGGCTGAGTGGCTGACAATGCCATTTCTGAGATAGGCAATGCTGAGAGGGCAGCTGGTTCTAGGAGGGAGGGCAATGACTTCAGCTTGAACATGTTGGCTTTGGGCTACGTGTGAGTTTACTGATCAGCCGAGATGTCTCCCCATTTCTAGCAATTCTCTGTAGCTAATAGTTCATTGAACAGTACAAAATTACTGCCATTTTATTCAGATGTTGAAATACTCTTTCTGAATATTGTTAAAATAATACTATCAGGCGGAAATAACAGCATGCACTCAACTGATAAAACTGAACATGTACCAAGTGCTAAGTGCTGTGGTCTCTAAGAGGTGTCATTACCTATTTGGCTTATAAAACTATAAAACAAGAATATGTGGAGATTTCATGACAGTATTTAATTCTATTTTTTCCCTGCTACTCTTCTATTCAACTGCTTGTCATTGTCCAAGGCAAAAGACCTCTCTGAGAATTAAGTGCTGAAATATTAGGTAGGAAGAGCTGCCTTACAGAATTAATTGAGGATGAAAGAAATACTGTGTGTGGAAGTGCTCTGTAAACTATAAAGCACTCACAAACATAATACATGTTATATTAAATATATTTCGAGTAGCTAATTGACTCTTCTTCCTCAGTCATAAGCAAGTGTCATGTCAATTTGGACATCAAAAAGCCAATCCTATTAAAGATACTGTGAAATTACGTCTCTTTGTTATTTCTTTTATGTATTTAAGGCATCGAGTATAAAAATAGTACAATTAATTCACACAGGACTTTTAATTTTTTGAGTAACGGGGAAAGAGAAGAAAAGATAATAAGATCATTAGGTTCTAACTAGGTCCAAAGTAACACATCCCATGAGGATTTCCTGCCTTCTGGAAGCACATAGGACAATGCAATGAAAAGTACATAATCTGTCCACAACAACACAGTGGCACGAATGCCCTCCTGGGGAAGCCAAGTTGTCTGGGAGTGAGTGCACAGCTGTCATCTAGCCCTGGGGTAGGGAAGACTTCCCAGAGGAGCTCAGATTTAAACTGAGACCTAAAGAGTAAATAGGAGATACAAAGGCAGAAGGAATAGAAGGTCCTAGGCCTTTCAGGCAAGGGGGAGCATGGGGTTGCACATCCTCAGAGAAGTAAGTGGTTCAATGTGAGAGAAGTGTGACTTGAAACCTCACAGAGGACTTTAAAGTCCACCAGGTGTCCTGGGTCCAGGGACGGCACTGGTGAAGTGGCCCAGGCCAGGTCATAAGGATCTTATACCAGTTACCTTGAGGACCAGAGAGAGCTGTTGCAAGGTTCCAGTAGAAGATTAACATGATCACAGTCACACTCTGAGAAGATTACCCTGGCTGCATTATGATTCCACACATTAGAAGGAGAAAAAATTAAGGGAAAAGTTGGGAATCTGTAAGAATAATCTAAAGAGGGAATTGATGTAGAGGCAGGGATAATCAGTTGAAGGTGCTTTTGGGACACACAAGAAGTGGTGTCATGTCCAGTTGTCACTTGGATGTAGGGTCTGGAGTTCAAAGAGAGCACTGAGGTGAAGACTCAGATTGAGGACTCATGGCATGTAGAGGGCAACTAAACCAGAGAGCTTGGGAGCTCCCCTCGCAGAGTCTAGACAGGTAAGAGCAGGCTGTGGACAGAGCCTGGGGAGCACTCCACAGGCTGGTGGGATAAGAAGGAGGAGCCTGTGGACAAGACGGAAAGAAGCAGCCAAAGCAATGTGCAGAGACAAGCAGAAAGCAAGCCTGCTGATGGGGAGGACAAGAGATGGGCACATGTCAAGGACAAGGCAAGCCTCTCCAGTACCCAAGATCTTAGGGAAGCTGAATAAAATAAGGACTAAAGAGCCTCTGTGAGGTGGGTATTTTTATCATTTTACAAATAGAAAAACTGGGGCTCAGAGAAGTATGATACTTTGTTCAACGCAAACAGCAAGCCAGGGGCAACCTCAATGTGTCTGGTTCCAAACACGTGCTTTAGCACGGTGCCATCATCTAAAAAGACCATGGTCTCATCATTTCCCTGGTGAAAAAAATCTCATGGAAAGTTCATTTAAGAGGAAAAGAATAAAAATACCTGGGCTCCAACTAATACCTGAAGAATTAGAATTTCTAGGGAAATAGGAGCTGATCCAGGTATATAACAAGTGTCTAGATGATTCTTATCATCAGGGAATTGTGAGAAACAATTTTATGTCATGATGCCTTCCTAACAAAGCGCTTTTACATAAATTATCATCTTATCTGAACATAAACTTGTGAGGCTGAGGGCACTTCTTTGAGAGAAAGGTCCTCTGAGAACAGAGGGTCTCCCTGGCCTGCCCCCCTACAGGGATCCCACATCTGTAATTGTCGCCTGCAGGGTATGACTCCCTGCAGGACATACCCCTCCCTATGGAGGGCACCTCCCTGTGGGCATCTCTAACCAGCAGTTAATGCCACTTTGGGTTTTATTTACCAGCTATTCTCATCAGGCAGTGTGAACTGAGAAGTGTCTTTCAAGCTTTTGCACTAGCATCTAGCACTGTATAAGCATTCAATCTATTGTGAGTGCAGAATAAAGGCTAAATGAATGCTCAGTGGCAGTGAAAAGAATAATAATAACAAAAATGTCAACTGACATCTAGGAGAAATCTCAAGTTTGCAAATTTCTTTTATTTGCTTCCCTTATTCAGTCAGTAAACATGGACATTTTCCAGTTGGCCAGGCCCCTGGAGGAGCTGAGGACATTGACAGAGATAAAGGATGGCCTCTTTCCTCAAGGAATAACTCCATCTCACAGAGCTCTCCAGCAACCTTTTGAGATTATAAAAGTATTTGTGTATTAAAAAAGAAGACAATGTTTTATATGTGTATATATACATACACACACATATATATATTTAAATCTACACACACATATATATATATTTAAATCTAGGTTATTTCAATGTGGTGTCACTCCTCAGTAAGAGATGCTGATGTAAAATAAAGTTTTCTCTGACAATTTCTTTCCCAGTGGCTTCTTATTCCTCAGATACCCCATGATGATAAGTTTGAAAAGATTTAATATTAATATTTGTGGGAGAGATGAGCCCAAAAGTTCATGAAAACAAGCACCATTCCTGAAGCCTTGGATAAGGATGTTTGAATCCAAATTGTGTTGTCACAACTCCTGAAGAGCTCTCTCTGTGGGGAGGGGCTGTAGTCTGCCTGATCCTGTGCCAAGACCACACGGTGGTTGGGGAGTCTTGGAGGAGAATGTCCTCCCCTCAAAGCCCCATTGAGGAGCTGTAAGGGGCCCACTTGGAGGTACCCTGTGTGCCGTGGGGCTTGTGCACAGAGTATGGGCATTGATATCCAGCTTCCACCCAGAGAATCCTCGGGGCCAGAAGAGATGGGGCCCTGGTGGCAGGGCCCAGGGAGTTGGGCTTTGCTGGGCTCCGTGTGCACCAGCAGGGCAGGCCTGTGTGAGAGTGGCCCTGGGGCCTCACATGGGAGGCATGGAGAGCCTGGGGCTGCCCTGAGATTGCTCAGGAGGGCTGCCTGGAAGGGTGACAGGATTCCTCAGCAGAGCCCACGAGAAGCAGAGGCTAGAACACCACTGGTTGGGTGAGGGTGGAGGCCTGTGGCTGCTGGGCACTGTGCCTAGGAGACTCCATGAGAGCAGGAGGTTTACCCGCTGCCAGCCCATAGTGCAAGGCCACTGTGGGATAGCACAGGCCATGTCAGAATAGCAGGATAGCACAGGCCATCCTGCTGGCCCTCAGTCTGTGAGTCTGTGCTCCAGCAGGAGGGTCCTGGAGAAGTCAGCAATTAGAGGGGACAAAGTGCAGGTGAGAAAGAAAGAAGCAGTCTACCTGGGAAGAGATCCAAGTTGTGCTGGTTCTCTGTGGCTGCACAATTTTTATTAATGAAGTGAGGTTTTGCTTGCTATGGAAAGTCCCTGTAGGACTTTGTGTTACCTGGGAATGAAAGTGTGCTGTGTTCCCCGGCACAGAAAAAAGTTTCCCTGCAGGATGCATTTTAAGGGGACAATGAAGGTCTGAAGTTGTTTTTATGATTAGGCTCCATTGAATGGATCACTTTGTGCGCCTGTTCCATCAGAAAGAGCGAGCTACGCACGTGCTAATCAGAGCCCAGAGCCCACAGCAAGTGTGGAGACGGGGAGACATGGGCAGCGATGGCTTTAAGGGTCGTGCAGTTACTCACCCTCACGTCAGTGGGATGACATCCCTTGCAACACAAGTGGTTAAAAATGATCTTACAGAAATGGGATTTGGTAGATGCTAGCAGCAGCAGAAGCAGAATGGCTCTGCTTCATGAGTCCCTGATACGTCTTTTTAAGTCAGGGTGAGAGAAATGAAATTAGGAATGGAAATCTGAATGTCTGTGCAATGTGAGAATTAATCACAGAGAAGGAACTGGTCATATTCTATGAAAGGCCCTTTTTCTACTGGGGTGACAAGGTTACTAGATCACAGTCCTTTATTTACTTGCAAGTCTATTAATGAGACTACATTCTCGAGACTCGTTTATGATAATTGAAAAGTTATGTTTTCCTTTTGTTTAGGATCTGTAAGAAAGTGTGTCATTTAACTCTGTTTTTGAACTCTCTGGGATGAATTTCAGATAGTGAATTTTCTTGCCTGACTCTAATTTCTCTTTTATCTAATGCCCACTCCCATCATTAAATTGTTTTAATATGCCTTCACAAATCTGCAGTCATTACATGACTTTTCATGTAATCAGAAGTCATTTGCACATCAGATTTGGTTAATTCAGAAATGCTCTTTGCTCATTTTATGGCCAAATGCCTTGTCTTGTTCTTTTCCATTTCTCTTTAATATTCTGACCCTCAAATTTTATCTAAATTGGTTGATTCACCTATATAGTTAAAATGCTTAAACATTTTTGCTCTCAATTAATGTACATAGTAGGCTAGATTTGGGCTCTAATTAATAGATAGGCTTAGTTACTTAACAATGAAGCATATGTCACTTTCTACCATGAGTCTCACAAGGTGGTTTCCCTTTTTGTTTCCACCTGGCAAGGATCATCTATCCATTTCAGATAGTTTATATGAAATGGGAGAAAGTTCTAGCTTAGGCTATAAAGCTCAAATTAAGGTTCATCCTTTAGTTACCTATTTATGAATCATTTTAGGTTTGTAGTGTTGTAGTGGTAATATTTTCCTATTATTTAACTTTTTAAAGTTAACTTTTAAGGATTATAGGCAGTAGGTCCCTGACTTTGAGACTCCGTGAATTGTAACCAACTCAAGAATAGTCCAGGGAAATTAGAAGTATGCAAAAATTTTTTGTTGAATAAAGTAAAAGAAAGCTAAATTTCTCCACAATAAGTATTAAGTAATTATTGGCTGGATGATGACTCTTTTTTTACAGACAAGGAAATAGAAATGCAACACAAGTACACTGTTAAAGACTCTGTGTCTTGTCTCAAAAATCCAACAATAAAAACATAAAAAGATTTTTGAAAAATGCAATAATAAGCAAGATGAGCTTTCCTAAAGATTTTATTAGATTTTGGAACCTAAGCTTATTGCTTGATAACATAACCTGGAATGGTTACTGCTTTTCTCAAAGAGAATTTAGGGAGCTTGATTCCCCTATGCAAGCACAGAAAAGTCACTTGCTCTCACATATTTCCACTAAAACTACGTGAAAACAAGTAACCTTCATAATATGAGCAAGGCAGTTAGAAACTCAGCCATGAGCCTCCTTCTCTCCTACTGTCTTTCCTTTTTCTCAGTCCCACTCACTGCCCTTTGGTTTTTCTCTAAGTTAAAGCATATATGCCTGTCTTGGAGCCTTTATGCCTCAATTTAATGGGATTTACATTTAAAAACATCATGGACAGTTGGAAAAGGAAAATAATGACCCTCTATGATTCTATTTGGCCTGATGATAGGACAAATGCTCACTTGCCTCTTTCACAGAAACCCAGATAATATATGATGAAACAATTTTGATGATGTGCAACTCCAAAATCCACCACATGAACACCTGCAGCTTGTGAAAATACTCCAGGAATTTTAAGAATAGCACAGTGAGGCGGTCAATCACCAGATGCCATTTGTTCCTTAAATCTGCAAAATAGTAAGTACACCCAAGAGCATAAAATTTTTTTGTATTATTATTTAAAGCATACCTTATAACTTTCAAGTTGGAATGAGAAGCTTCAAAAAATTTACAGTGGATAACAAAATCTGGACTAAGGGTGGTCTAAGAATCCTAAGCCAGGATGACACAAATATCACAAACTGACGGACAAGGCTACTTTTATCCACCTTTTAATTAAATTAGTGTAAAGAATTTTGGCCTTGTTCACTCTTAACATTGAGCTATAATCCCCTAATTTTCTGAAAATATTAAGTAACCTGAGCTCTCTCTAGATGACATCATTGTTGCCAAAACAGCACTTTTATAAGTGGCCAGTCTCCTTTAACAGAGTTTGACCAGTGAGTGGATAAAGCTCTCCAGTGTTCCTGAAAATGCCATTCAGAACTCTGCACAGCCAGAATAGCCTGCTCCTTGTCAGAATGAAAAATGGACACCAAGTATCAGAATGACCTAGTCCACAGTTTCATGAAACATGGTCAGATTCATTTTAATCATAATTTTTAATCAAATATGTCACTATTCTTTCCACCTTGGGCTAGGTACAGGGGTCATGCTTCTGTCCAGAAGCACTGTGCTGGTTGATTTGATTGAAAGTTACAAGAGGACTGTTTTGCATTATCAGCATGTCCTCATGTTTGGAGACAAAAGTTCATAAGACTAGGCTGGACCTAAATATCTCCTTAAGTAGTTTCTTTACCTGGCTTAGGTAGTTATAACAGTTACCGTATTTGCTTCTAAAAGTTGTTAGGTTATTTTTCCTGCTTTTCTTCCTAGACTTGAAATAATGTTTTATTAGGGCATGATGAGACTTGAACAGTGAAATATGCTGACGTAGTCCTCCTTATCCAGTTTTGCTTTCCATGGTTTCAGTTACCCACAATCAACCAACCAGAGTTCAAAAACATTAAATGAAAAATTCCAGAAATAAACAATTCAGAAGTTTGAAAATGCATGCTGTTCTGACTAGTGTGATGAAATCTCTGCCCTGCCCTTCTGAGATGTGAATCATCCCTTTGTTCAGCATGACAGTGTCCTGCACTGTCCTGCCCATGAGTCACTTAGTAGTCATCTCAGTAATCAGATCGACTGTTGTGGTATTGCAGTGCTTGTGTTCAAGTTAAGCTTATTTTTCTTACTAATGGCTCCAAAGTGAAAGAGTAGTGATGCTGGCAATTTGGATATGTCAATGAGAAGCCATAAAGTGTGCCCTTTTAGTGAACAGTAAAGTTCTTGACTTAATAATAATAAGAAGAAAAAATATATGCTGAGGTTGCTAAGATCTATGGTGAGAACAAATCTTCTATTTGTGAAATTGTAAAGAAGGAAAAAGAAATTCATGCCTGCTATATCTCTACTATCCATGGTTTCAGGCATCCACTGGGAGTCTTGGAACATATCCCCCTAGGATGAGGTGGGACCACCAGATTTATAGAGTGACTCAGATAATAGTCAATACAAAGGTTTAGGTAATAAATGAGCATGATTTAAAGGTATAGTTGGCATAGATGGCACATACATGGCAGAGTGAGAGAACAAAGTGCAGAGCATTTTTTGGTGAGATCCTGTTAGTAAAGCCGAAAACCCACCTCAAAGTAGTATAACAAAATCCTAGTCTTAATTACTTGGTTTCATAGAGCTGGGCTTTCCTGTTCACATTGAGGAATGTACATTGCTCAGACATGCAAAGAGCATTTCTGGCCCTCTCCTGAGATGTTCTGAGATGAGCAGGAGAAGGGGACCAGGCTTTGGAGAAGCTTGTCTTTGAAGGGATCTTCTACCTCATTGTGCTTTTTAAATTTTTTACTTTTGTAAAGCACAGAGGACCAACAAAGACAAATGCAGCATCTTAATGTCACAGCCCCAAAACATCACCCCAGAGGTGATGCTCTCTGGTTTCTCCCATACTTTGTGGTAACTGCTAAATAGGCTGAGATCTCTGCCTTTTATATTCCCTGTCACATAACATTTCCTGATCACCAAAAATATTCAATTCTCATCATGTCCTATTAAAACACTATTTCAAGGCTAGAAAGAAAAGTAGGGAAAAAAAAGCCTAAAGAATAAGGAGTGAACAATGATGACAAAAACATCTCTAGGAGTTTGCTTGAAATGATAATTATCCAATTGCTAATTTTCTCCCCCATTGCCCATGTCCTTAAGGATTAGAACAGAACTAGAAACATATTCTTACTGGTTTCCTGGAAAAGCCTTACAACGTTTCTGGAGAATGAGTTTCTAAAAGTGATGTCTAGAACTTTCAGAGATTTTGCACCATGACTTGTTTCTACTTCTGGTGGGAAATGCTCCTGCCAGAGGCTTGCGCCTGAACACATGGTCATAGCCATATCCCATGAGTGTCTGGACAGAAGACCCATTGGAGAGCCAGTTATTGATAACCAGTTGTCTGCTCTTTTCTCCTCAGTCAGAATCGAGAGAAAATTACTGCAGCAATTGGAACAAGAATATTATAACTATAGCAACCAAAAAAAAAAAAAAAACTCCAATTTTTATCTCATGGACTGGGTCTAATATATATCCTTTCCAGACAAGTCAGTGTTTCCTTCACTCAGTCTGGCAGCCTGCATTTTCTGAGCAACTGCTGGTAGTGGGCTGATTACCTGATGTTTCTTCCTCCTCCTCTGATTCTTCCTCTTCCTCTCCATCTTCTGATTCCTCGCTGTCTTTCCCAAGCTCACCCTTCTCGGCCTTTTCAGAGCATCCCTCAGGCTTCTCCTCCCTGGGCTCAGCCAACTTCCTCACCTCCGGCTTCTCCAGGCTGGCAGTCAGATTTATCATGGTGAGGTCCGGGAGGCTCCCTTCAGGGTGGGCCAGTCTGTTGGCAGAGAGCAGCTGAGTCAGAAGGGGAATGGGTGTCAGGAGGGGCTGGAGTGAGGGGCTTGTGAAAGGAGGACAAACAAAAATGAAATTGGTGCATGTACAAAGACCTCATGAGGTGGGGTGTTAGCATCTTGTCACTCTTTTGTTTGTTTTAAGTTCTTTCCTAAAACAAACTGTAAACTCAGTTAGATTTTGTTAGCTTTTCTAACTCAAGTTCTAGTGATTAGTTGGTAATGAGAGCTATTGACACCTAAACTTGACATTTTTCCCGGAGGAGAAAATGGTCAGAGTTTAGGATGTAGAAGCATGAAATGGCATCATGTAGAGTAAGCATTTCATGGCTTCACAGAGGGACTTACTCATTTTGGTGGATTGGTAATTTTTTCTTGATGCTGCTCAAAGTAATTGAAATAGAAAGGAAAAAAAGGAGATGAGAATAGAAGAATTATAAGGAATGTCAGAGATCACATATCATGCTACTTATCATCTGCTATCGCATTCCTGTATGCCAGTTGCAGTAATGCCCTAATGCCAAATGCATTCCAGGATGGCATTAATAGCGTGCTTTGCTCTGAACCCTAGGCTTGGCAACTGATTTGAGAGTGGACAGGACTGCAGGATTGTAAACGACAGAACATATTGAGACTGCCTGGGCAACTTTTTAATACATCATGCTTTCTTAGTAATGTAACAAACCATCTTGCAAGAATCAAGTCATTCACATTTTAAATAAGTTTTCAAAAAACTCTTAAATAATGTGTGCTCTCAGTCAACCTTTGAATAGAGTAATCCCACTCTGCCATTCTCTAAAGCTTATGCCATGGAAGCTAAACGGTTTCAGGGATGAGACATCTGTATCACATCCCTGCCTGAGGGTTACTGATGGGGACTGTTGACTGGTACCATGGAGGACTGTGAGATCCTGAGCTAGAGAGAGAATGCAGGAGAGAACGCTCCTGCTGGGCCCTCACTGAGGACAGCAGCCTGGGATGTTACAGTTCATTTCATAGTGGATAATAACAAGTATGATCCTTGTCCTACATTTTTTAAAAAGTCTATCCTTTATTCATATTCAAATTAATGTTTTAAAGAACATTTGGGGGCAATAAAATGCATATTAGGAAAAGGTCTATTGTAAACACTGATAATCTTCTCCGTTTATAGTAGTTAATCCATAAATGTTCAGCATAGTTGTAACAGGACAATTACCATTCTATATGTTTGACTGTAGGCTCTGAGTAAACTATTTAACCTTTCTGACACTTGATTAGTTTTCTATAAAATGATGAAGTTTGGCTAGATAAAATGTGAGCTTACTTTCAACTTGTTGATTTTTATACTTGAAAACAAGTCTATCATTTTGGGTAACTATTGTAATGAATCTACATTGTCCTCAGACTTTTGGAGAGGTTATTGCTCAAAACTAATTCCATTTAACAGTGTGGCCAGCAGGTAAATGACGGCATGCCAGAAACAAATCGTTAATTCAATAGAGAAAGAGCATCTGAGGATAGTTCAACATTGGTGGAAGGTATTATGCTGACCTATGACTTCCTTATTTTCCTAAGCTAGTCAATTCACTCTCCCGACTTCATAAAAGTCGACCACTCTTGAAATTGCAATACCCATATCCTCTACTCCAGTGCCACACATCAAATCTCAGGGTGCATATTTGCTCTTCCTGCTTTGTTAGGACCTTACATATTAAATGTCATTAAATGTGGAAGAGGTCAGGTGATGCACAACTGTTAACATGGCATTTATTCTCTTCAGCACCGCCAGAGGATTGCGTTTTATAAGTGAAAAGATATCTTTCATTAGGACAAGGAATTTGGTTGGTTTTCATGTGGAAGCGTGACTATCTCAGAGCGCATTTCAAATGTCTACATCAGCACTGCGGAGACTTCATACTGACAAGAAAACAGCTTCCCAATAATTTGACTGCTATTTATGGAGTGAAGCTCAAAGAGAGAAGGATGTTTCTGCAGCACTTCTGTGGCTAGCACATCTTCCTAGAGCAAGATGCCCCGAAACTGCTGTGCCCCAGGTAAGGCATATCGAGGACAGACTGTTGAGTGAAGGAGTCAAAGGAAGACACTGGAGTGAGTCTCTGGGGGGAAGGTCCAGAAGACCTACTTCTAGAAACTTGTAATGGTACCAGGTGGAGCTGAGGATGGAAGGGAAGGGACACCCTGCTGCTCATTTCCCTCTGACCTGATCCTTATAAGGAAACAGGGCAGGTAACCCCCAGATGCCCTCTTGAGCAGTCTAACCTCATGAGCTTGTAATGGATGACAAAAAAAAAGGGAAAAGAAAAGAAGAAAAAAGGGAAACCATGTACCAGGCTGTCATTTACTGGTCTAGAAGTGTGTTAACTACCTGAGAAATTTCAGTGAGTTGTACCTGGTATTATGGGAATCTGTGTGCATAAAACATGTACAGATGAAAATATTTTATTTTGTTTTATTTATTTTTTTGACAGAAATCTAGATATCCAGGTACAGATGAAAATATTTTAAATGCATGAATGAAGCATCCTGTTTTAAAAAGACATCTGTGTGAGTCCTTCCTTTTTTTTTTTTTTCATTTCTATCATAGCCTTTTTAAGAGGTGATACAGAAGAATGTTAAAAGCATGGGTTTTGGAATTAGAAAGACTTGAGTTCAAGACCCAACCAGACATTTCCTAGCTAGCTGACATGGCAAAACTACCTAACCTGCCTTTTAACACTGAGTTTGCTGCAACAGTGCCTGCTTCACAGGATGTTGTAAAAATTAAGGCAGTTTCTGTTATGTAATTAATACAGTGCTTATTTACACAGGAAAAATTTTAAAGTGAGAAACCATCCTCTAATGATAGATTTTCATATACTAGGATTTGATAACCTGTATCATAAATTCATCCAAATGAAAAGGCAGAATTAAAAACGTGCTTTTGCAAGGCACGTTTTGTGCAAGGGGCCACACAAAATGGACAATAGAGAAAGTGATTAGTAAATTCTTTAAAAGAACTTGTCTATTTTAAAAAAGCCATTCAGAGGAGAAAGAGCAAACAGTTCTTTCTTGGGAATCTGTCTCCCGGTATTCAATGTTGTGCTTTCTGTGCATAACCTCTGCTACAGCATTCACTAAGGGTGGGGGAGGGGAGAGCTGAAGAGGTGGAGCTGCACAAAAGCAGAGTTCAGAGGCAGAACCATCTGCAGTTGTTAGAGCAAACAGTTGTATGGATTCTCCGGGAAAGCCTGTGCACTTTCACTCAGCTCCCCTAGCTAAAAAAAAAAAAAAAAAGGATCTTGATTTTCTAAAAGACTAAATTTAAAAACACACATGAGTAAAAACAGTCCCTGAAACTTCAGGCTAAAGAACGTACAATACTTATAATTCTTTACTGGTCACCACATGCGAATTATCTAACGATCTTATGAAGGATTTTTACTATAGAGGTGGTGATGGATGAACTGGTTCTCAGAGAAGGCCCCTCCCCCAGTGCCTGACATCTCGCACTGTTTTTGTACACCGTTCTCCACTCTGAGTTCATTTTCTTCTCTTTGCAGTTAGTTTAACTTTACCAATAACTTTGTTTCCTTGCTTTTATTATGCTTCAGGCTCTGAGCTCTAACCCTCTCACTGACTATCTATTTTTTAGGTAAAATGGCTCTCTCCTTCACGTTCTAACAAAGCAGATGACATCTGCTGTCTATCCATCCGCTCTTTCTCTAGCTTCTGCAGCTTTGTGCAGCCTCCACGTGTGCGTTTCTCCATTTGTGTCCACACCATTTTATTCTGAGTATGCGTTCTGGGGACTTTCCTCTTGAAGACAGCAATGCGGTCTCGGTCTACTCATCTCCCTCACAACGTGTAGCCTTGTGCGTGGGGTACACCACGACTCACTGAATGTTGGGTGAAGAAATTCTGTACACTGGAGAGGCATTCTTATTTGACACAGAAGAAACAAATTGTGTAACATGGAGCACTGAAGAGGTTTAATTCCTTACTTGGACCTGACTTTGAAAAGCTTCATATTAAGCTAGTTTCCATTAAGGAAAACGGAAATTCTACCATTTTAAGATCTCCTTAGTCTAAATGCCATTTATTTTAACTATTCCTATTTGGAAATGTGGTAATGTAAACTGCACTCACCGCATTATCATTAGAATATTAGAAAAAAGATGTTTTGCAAATTTGTAGTGTTTATAAGTAATATTTAAAGTAGAATATTTTTACTGTTTAAAGTAAATTATTTTCTAGAACTTGCAAGCACTTTTAAAAGATTATATTCACACATAAACAATTGGTTTGTGAATTTAATATCACATCTTAAATATGCGTGTTAGTAACTCCTCCAAAAAAATCTAGTAGGCGGTATTAGATACAATGGCTCCAGTTTCTGTATATGTGGAAAGAAAAAAATTGCTCTTGTTAAAATATTCTGACTTATACTGCTTATTAAATCAGTTGAAACATCCCCACAATTATTGGTATTATTAAAATTTTATCACAGTTACCCACCATCCTCAATACTTCATACCTGGTAAGGTAAAGTCTAAATTTTAATCAACCCATGAGTTGAATTATAGATATGCCCCCTCTTTTAGTTCAGAACTAACATTTGTAATACATTTTTTTTTTATGAAACAACATTGAGCACACAGAAATAAATTGTGGGAGAAGGAAAGCTTATTTATTTTATAAAAGGATTCATCCCATCATGCTAATGAATAGTAGACCCTATTAAAAATCTGACACACTTCACAGTCCACATTTCAGAAGCACATGTTGTAAAATGAGAGGTTTGTTTGATAATGTTTTTTTGTCAGGGACATAGCTCTGGCCTCTCTTAACATGTTAATATTTATACAAAAATGAGAGATCTCACTGGAAAGAAGATAACGGTAAAGTTGGAATGTTTCAAGTTGTTAATTATTTCAGGTGACTTTGAATCTTGATACTTCTAAGAACTCCTGGGTGAATTCGCTGGTCTTGTGATTTGGGGTAACAGGCATAAGCTTTCTCTCATGAGGTGTCTGGAGCTACTGGGATCAAGACTTAACCCAGCTGCTGCTGCTGGAGCCCATCAAAATAACTCTTGCCCCCTTTTCTGTCTCAGCCATCCCCTCACAAAGCAACTGCTAAATGCTTTATGAGAAACACGTAGAGAGGAAGAGAGAGAGTAGTTCCTTATAATTGGAGGGATGAGATTTAAATAGTTGCTTAAGATTTCTATCTAGGGTCTATACCTTATTTCTCTATTAGCTAAAAACCTGAAGCTGACTTTCCTTACTAAAGCTGTCAAAAACTGGCCTCCACAAGAAATTATCCAGTTCTCACTCATTTCTCCTCCTTCTGCAATCTATCCACTATCTTTTTCACACTTCCTTCTAGAAGTTCTGTCTCCTAGAATTTGCTATTTGGTTGTCTGCCTTAGGAGTTTACCTAAGGGAAAAGTGAATGAAATAGAAAATCAACAAATCTTTTGAAGAGTTATTTTGTTAATTAGATTTATTAAAATGTGTGTTTTCTATTAGCTAAATTATTAGATTTATTACTAATGATATGACGTTATAAGAGTGAATATTTTAAATTACCTACTTAGTAAAATAAGAATAGTTTTACTAAATTAGATCCCAAAGGATTTTTATCTCTGTTCTCTTTGGGCACTTTGAGGATAACTCTTCTTCACACAACACTTATCAAAGTTTGCCTTTCATTTTGTGTGGATATTATTGCATGTTTTATCTCCCCACCTAGGTGACAGGCATCTTAAGGTATGTCCACTTCTCAGTACCATCTTGGTGCCTTTTGTGTTCATACGTTATGTAAACATATGAAATCTGATAATGTAAAACATCCTTCTTCAATAATATGTTGATCTTTCAAGTAGAGATATACTTGAAGAAACTGATGGTTTTTAAAGCACATTGTTGTGACTACTTTCATGTCATTCAGGACATATTTACTGAACGTAAACTAATGGGTAAGGCCCTGGGGTAGGTGATATGGTGGCAACTTGGTGAAAGTAGAGGGAGTCAAGGCCTGAGGAGCTTATGCCTCTAGCAAGGGAGATAAGACAAGCAGGCAGACAGAGGACTGGAAGGCAAGTGTCAGGACAGCGGCAAAGATAAAATGCTACAGGGATTCAGAGGAAGGGCAGATTACTTTTAGCAGGGACGTTGGCATTTCTGGGAGGGTTTACGGAGGATGTGGTTCTTGAGCTGAGCTCTCAATGATGCGTTCAAGAGGGAGATGAGCTCTCAGGCAAGCCTTGAACGAATTCTACCAAATAACAAAATGAAGGGGGCATAAGTTTGAACTAAGACCAAAGGCTGAGCACAGCTGAAGACCCTGGACAACCTCCACATCCACTCATAGCACCATTCAGTAAAAACACCAAATAGTTTGGTTTGCAAAACACATCCATGAGCATACCTGAAGACCACTGTCCACAATCTGATGACATATTTTTTCATTTATAAAGCAGTTAAGAGTTTAGTACATCAAGAAATAGTTTTTAACCAAAACAAGAGAGAAAACATTGAAGTACCCACCTATTTATTATTAGATATACGCGGCCATTGACTTTGGCATGACTACGAGGTGAGAGATGGAAGCGCAAGGATGCAATGAGGAGACAGGGCAGAGAGAGAAAAAGGAGATTGTTAGACAGAGGTGAATGAAGTAGACTCTCTCAAGCTTTCTATAATCAGGTGTACCATCACGCACAGGCTCCATGCCTTGAAAAAAAAGTCTGGATAGCAAGATTCAGTAGCAACATGAAATCAGACATACTCAGGGAAAATACATGAAGACAACAAGTCTCTTCATCCTTCTCATCACTCCCCATCTCATACACTTTGTTAGGAATTTGTCATACTTAAATTTTTCAAGGTACATTTTATCAAAGAAAATATAATTTAAAAGATTAAATTTTGCTCCTTCCTCAGAATTAAAAAAAAAAAAATCCTACTCAATAACCATATTCAGCATGCTATTCTCTAAGGTTTTCTAAAATTAACATAAAAAAGTCATTTCATTTCTATATGCATAACAATACTTTCTAAAACAAGTCATGTGCAAATGAAAGTGATATAAAAGTAATAGATATTTAAATGGTTCCTTGTAAATTATTATTAATTATATATTATATAACAAACATAATTATGTTCTAATATTGTATATTATTATCAATATACAAGTGAAAGGATATTCCCAAGATTGCCTACTTAGAAATAATAACAGTTTCTTCTTACATATATTATAAAGCTTTTTCATAATGCTAACTTTTTAAACTCTGTAAGGCTAAACACAATAAATTCTGCTTCATGCACAAGTGACATGCACTTACACTACACTATGTATGCATGCATATACACACACAGAAAAGTGGATGAAACAGGAATAGAATAGTTGCATATTTACAGAAACAATAGTGCATAAATTAGTTTAATGAACACAATGAACCGGTTATTCCCAGTCTATGGGCCACATTTTAGATAGCATCTCCTAAGGAAGTGGGAGCAGAGAAGCAAAGCATTACAGTCAATCCTGACTCTGAAAAGATTTCTTTTTCCTCATCATTTTGATTTTAATGTAGTTGTCGTGTTAGGACCCCAGGGACAAAAAATACTACAAGGTGAAAATTATGAGTAAGGAAAATACTACAATGTGAAAGAGTTGCTAAAATGATGAGATACATGTCTTACGTTCAAAGTTAAAATTTGGGGACTTTTATATCAAACTCTTGCATGAAATTCCAAAATACCAAATTTTAGTGAGTTTTTCAAATTCCCTAAGGTTTTAGAAAACATTTTTTCGTAGAAGAACTAAAAATGAAATCCCATGTGCCCAAACTCTTCAGAGAGACATTACATACTGTCTCTTCACCCTTTAAATTTTCTTGGAAAAGTCACTGTTAAGGGAGAGCTTAGGCTAATCCATGACCATGAGGAAGGCAATCTGTGGCCTCATATTGCTATAGGTCATTTAGGTATTTCTTTCCTCGTGGGACTAAGGGTAAGGCTGTGAAGTGGCAGCTGCGAAAACAGCACACGTCTTGACATGGGGCTGTGGTCCCTCCCCAGAACCTGTGTACTTACACACCACTAAATGCACTGAGAGGGAACCCTGTGGAACAAATTCCATTTCCACATACACTAGGTCCAAAACCTGTGAGTATTTAGGCTAGTAAATCTTCACTGAGCCGAACTGTCTCCTGCAAAACTATGGTCCTGAAAATTCCTACTTTTCTGGATAAATTGTAACCTATATTGGATTGCATGACAGAAGACTCAGACACACCACAAATAATGGCAAGAAAAATGCTCCTGTATATTGGAGGAATTTTTAATGAGAAGATAATGAATATGGAAGAAAATAAAAGGCATTTAGAATAAAAAATTTAAAAGAGAGTATCATTAGCAATTATCAATAATTGCATCTCTTTCACAAACATATAGATCTGCTCTGCTAACTAAAATGTTTTACTTAATTATTAAATATGAGTTTTGAAAATAACAGTGAGGGTTATAGTTAAATGAAACATGTTACACAGTCAAAGGTAAGTATCAAATATTAGTTTTATTCAAAGGAATTATTAATCATTTTTCTAATTATTAACAACTCTCACTGTTTTTTCTTTTCTTTTTTTTTTTTTTTAATTTCACACAGTATTGTTTCTGATAACAACTCTCACTTTTCTATGCAGGCATTGTCTTTGTAAACTTTTAAACTGAGGATAATTTTCCTGAGCAGCAAGTTTGTCTATGAATAATACCTCCTAGGGGTCCCCAAACTTCTAATAATTATTTTATTTTTCCTAATGTTTGATTACTACTGAAGGAAGTAAGAGTAAGTTTATAGAGAGGAAAAGCCACTTACTCTACCCACACTCTCCTGTCTGCTGGGGCGATGGGAGGAGAGAGGTTTTAGCTGAGCCTGATTATTTATGGTGGCGAGATAGCATAAGAAATAATGAGGCCGGGCGCGGTGGCTCACGCCTGTAATCCTAGCACTCTGGGAGGCCGAGGCGGGTGGATAGCTCAAGGTCAGGAGTTCAAGACCAGCCTGAGCAAGAGCGAGACCTCGTCTCTACTAAAAATAGAAAGAAATTAATTGGACAACTAAAAATATATGTAAAAAATTAGCCGGGCATGGTGGTGCATGCCTGTAGTCCCAGCTACTTGGGAGGCTGAGGCAGAAGGATTGCTTGAGCCCAGGAGTTTGAGGTTGCTGTGAG
>CAUYRT010077002.1:0-56636 GCA_963574885.1 Lepilemur ruficaudatus
TTGGGGATGGGAATTAGGGGTCTCAATAGGGGGAAGGAAATCCTCTAAAACTGATTTATGTGACTAGCTGTACAACTTGGTGAATTTACTAGTAACCATTTAATTGTACACTTCAAATGGAGTAAAGGCATGATATGTAAATTACACTTCAATAAAGAAAAAAAATTTAAAAATTACATTATTCTCAAATCTAAAAAAAAAAAACAAAAGTGATGCATGTAACCTAAAACATTTGTACACCCCTTAATATTTTGAAATAAAAAAATAAAGTGGAGTGGCAAAGATCCAGTAATTGGAAGTCTGGATTTGTAGGTGGTCCCCTGCACAGATGTTTAAATAACAATGACAACAATAACAATAATAAAATGTGAGCTGCCATACATTGAGCATTCACTAGAGACCAGACATTTTGCTATGTTGTCTTATTTTATTCTTCCAGCAATCTTATAAGATACTTTTACTAGCCCACTTTACATATGAGGGTACCAAGAATCAGACAGATTAAATCTCTTGCCAAATTTTATACTATTAACAAGTATTTAAACCTGGATGTAAGTCAGGTCTGTTAAAATCTAAGATTTATACTCTTTCCAGTATATCATGATGTCTTTCATGATGTAAGATTGTGAGGTTATGACAAAAGTTATAGAAAAGAAAAAGAATGTAGTGAGATTCGAATCATTAATTTATTAATAACAGTATGAAATATTGAAATTTACTATATGACAGGTACTCTTTATATGAATTTTTCATCAAACTTTTACAATTTCAAGAGAATGGTATCATTATTACTGTTTTATAAATGAAGAGATTGAGTGAGAGAAACGTTATGGGCCTTGCTTTAGGTTGTACTACTAATAAATAATGGTAGGAGGGATTTAAACCTAGGCTTGATAGAATCTAAAGATTATATTTTGTGGAAAAAAACCCATTATGCTTCAGTGGAAAACTATACATTATCTAGACTCTAGAGAAAACCTTTCTGATTTATCTAATTCTGGAAGATATTTTATAACTCTGTGAATTGCAAATAACTGATAACAATGGAAAAGAATTCTTGTTTATGGATTTGTAAATTCTGTCCTGTCCACAAGTCCAAATGACCACCCTTTTCCAGTTTCCCATTCCACCACTGAAAAAGAAGTTTTGCGTTCATTTGCACATTCCTTTTAATATTCCTGGTCTATATATGTATTTGTTATTCAGAGTGTCTTTTGAACCAGTAGTCACATCTGTCTTATTCCCTCATGATTAAATAAAATCTGTAATGGGTTCTTTTTTTATATCTGTATGTGAGTATACTTTTGTTTCTGAAAATTATCTTTTAATAGTTTGCCACAGAGATGATCAGTGGATTCATTTAATAGAGTCAGGTAAAATTCTTAACCATAGAAGTGCATGTTTTGGGTGGTTTAAGCCCAGACAGATCTTTCTTGGCTGCTACAACTGGTTCCAAATTGGCAATATAGCACTGCTGACTTTGTGTTTCACTAATTTTAGTTTTCTTCTTTACTAATTTTGTGTTTTGCTTTTGGTTTGTTTTGGTTCTTTTAAAACTAATAAGTTATTTACTGTAGGTGGCCACAATTATTGGGAATTTGGTTTAATAGTCTTATCAATGATCTCTTTAAGTGGATTAATTATGAATATTTATAGACATCTATTCTCTGTTGAGAGACAACAGAGTATCCTATTTGTTAGTTTTTTTTAATTTTGTTTTTTTTCTTATTTGTCTAATTTGAGCTCAAATAAATAAGAATTTTGTGCCCAACAGCTCTTTGATTCCTGGACTGGCCAATTTTTGTGTTTCTGTTTTTATTCTTGACCTATGGCTGAAATTTTAGAATTAAAGCTATAAACTCTTGCTGTGTCTACATATCTGTGTGCCTGTAATTCATAAAGACCTTGATTTCAACTCTCATTATGTGAGTGTGTGATGTTTTTCTACCTTCAGATGGTATTACTAAATCATATCATTTCTAACACAATAAATAAAAGCAACTAATTTTTACCTCAAAAATAAATTATTTCATAAAGTATCTTAAATGAAATAACCTCTATTCTGTGTGGCTTATATAGATAAATAAACGGTTATATAAACTGAATTTTCCTAAAATTTCAAGAAACTAAGAAAATTGAGCAATTTTAAGATTTGCAATGTGTTAGGGAAAATGTATTCTTGAATAAACCAACTTAGAAGCATTTTACAAATTCAAATTTACATAATTTAGGTAAAATTTTGGCAAACTAGAGCAGCTTAACAATTTTGTCTTTATAGAAATAGCCATGTCATTATGATTTATCAGTGTTAAGAAGCATACATTTTTATTCTACTTGGGTATGTTTCTCCTAAACTTAACACAAGTTTACTGATCAATTAAAATAGCATTACTTAAAGCTTAAGATAATGAAAAATGTAAATTTTTATTTATCCAAATTGAATCATTATTCTGATAAACTATTTCAACAGTATTTATGCTTTGCAGTATGTCAGTTTCAAGATAATTTTCAAGATCTTTAGATAACTTGAAACCTCGGAATAATACTGAATTGAGTTAATTAATGGATTCATTGGATGGCTACATAATTTCTGAATCAAATAAACTATGGTTTCTAGGCATAAATTTACAAGTATATGCTTTTGCTTCTTATTTTTTATATATGAAACTGTATCTTTAGGTAATAGTAATATTTTCATTTTTTGCCACTTTAAAAGGTTGTATATTGGATGTGTGTGGCTGCAAAAGTTGTGGTACGTGTGTTCATGTGCTCTCCTAGTCTGCTAAATGCCGGTGTGTGGCAGGCAATTCTCAATTACGTATCCCTTGGTTTTCTTTGTGAAATAAAAGTTACTTTGGTTAAAAATTATAATTAATATAAACATTTGAGACTATAATTGATAACAATAGTTTTAGAGAAATATAATTGTGTACGTATTTCTGTTTCTCAAAGACAAGAATAGTTTTATCCTAAAGCAGCAGTTCTCAGAGAGTTTTTGTTTTGTATTGGTTTTGTCTCTAAATATTTTTATACTCTTCAAATGTACTGAGGACTCCAAGGAACACTTTTGTGGGCTATGACTACAGTTATTTACCATATTAGAAAGTGAAACTAAGAAAAGTTTTAAATGTCTCTTTGTTGATTTATTTGAAGATATCTCTGATGAATGTATTATATGTTAATAACATTTTAGTAATGTGAATGAATTAATCCTGACCTCAAAGACCCCTGATATAAAGTAAACTCTACTGTTCCAGAATATGAAAGAACATAATGAAAGTCAAAAAGTGAAAGGAAACTGTCTGTTTGTCTTGTTATGCCTGAGTCTGAAAAGATATGAAATGTGTTACTATCTTGGCAAAGTTTTCTTTATTTTGATGGGCTTGTTTCCTTGTTTTACTATTTATTGCCTTTAACCAAGGTAGCAAAGGTTTTGTGTCTAACTAGAATAATTTTCTGTGCTTTATGTTTGCTTTATTACATCCTTGAGTATTTAAGAAGACAAAGGTTTCTCCCATAGGAAAGAGCTAAAGTTCTGTATAATCATGTTGCCTTCTAATTTTTAAAATTGTTATTGTCACTTTCAAATGAGAAGACGAGTATCATTTCTTAGTCATCCATGATCCTAAGTGTTCAGATTTCCTGACAATTTTTTATTTTTGCCTTCCAAATATAGAATCCTAAAGGTAAACTAAACTAAAACAAACTTTTTGAATATGTTTTGCATCTAAAACTATCTTTGAGATTTTCCAGAGGACAAATTCACGAAGGATCTGTTTTTGCCACTTGTAAAAAGAGAAGAGCTAGAAATAATTAAATCTATTTGATATGTTACCATTGATGAGTTATCAAATAAAAATAAAAAGGTCCACCTTTCCATAAGTTAAATTTGTATGGGTAAAATATTATTAATATGAGTATTTTGGAAATTGTGTGCTTCATTGAAAGTCCTAGGGGATTTGTTAATGCCTTCACTTTCATAATGTTTTAATCTCAGGGAAAACACTAAAATAGTATTTAAAAGTTCTGTTGAGTTTTCCTATATTTATCAGAGTTCTGAGAGTTCTTTGATGTTAGGCAAAAACAGTATAAATAGAGTATTATTTAAAATGTTTATGTGGGCTCAATCTTACTTCTTTAATGTGAATCTAGGATCTTCTAGGCAGTAGTTTCCAATTGGGGCTTCACATTACTTACCTATGGAATTTTATTAAAAACCAGACATTTAGGTCCTACTCTAGGTTACTGAATCTCCTTACTTTGGATTCTGGATATAGTCTTATAATTATTATTATGTTTGAGATATCCATGATATCATACATATGTGTATATATATATATATTATGTATCAGGATTATATATGCTACATCTCTAATTTTTTCCTCTGCAAAAATTACAGCCACCTATTTATATAAACCATATGTAACATTCACTGTATTCTTTGAAAATAGACTTAGGCATTATCTTTATAGGTATTATATCTAAACCTTTTAGGATTGGCTTTATTATCTTGTTTTGCATACCACAGAAGCAACCAAATTGTCTTGTTAGTTACATTATTCTTGTTATAAGCTTTCATCAGATCTTTCACTTTTGAAAATTATCAGTAATAAATTAGCCCCAGCCACTTTTAGTCACTGTCAATTATAGGTAGATTTTGTTTTGCTCTGATGCTTTCCTGAAGAATCTGCAATTGGCTACAGTTCAGAGTTCCTATGTTCCAACAGTTCAGAGTGCCTATGTTCAACCAAGAAGGAGTGTTTCATAGTCCAGTGGAAAAGGCCTGCATTAGAAACTTCAAAGTGTTGACACCTCAAAGAATACTCTTGAGTACTTCTGATGATGTCCCTTAAACAACTTGAAAAACCATATCAGTATGTTAAGATTTCCAGAACTCTTTAGTGGAGAAGCAGATGGGTTCATAAGACTGTTAATCCAAGATCCAGAGGAACAGAAATAAATTACATGGAACAGAAGAAACTGATGAAAGAACTGCAGGGAATGTGAGAGAGTGCTGCATGGTTACATATAAAAGGATATCTCCATTTTAGGGGCCATGAGAAATCGGAGTTTGTGATAGTACCAATTTTCATGCTTATATGAGTTTCTCCAGTGGCTCTGAGAGTATGACTGAGGAAGGGGAAAAGTTGAATTGATCCCAGATTAAGGTTTTTTTTTTTTTTTTTTTTGCCTAGATTAGGTCTTAAACAAGGGTAGCCTTAGAAGAAAGATGAAGAGGAAAAGAAGTTGAAGGAGCTGGTAAGAGGGTGGTTGACTTCATACACTATGGGGTCTAGTTTCATCTATTCCCCTACTTCCACACCTACCTTTGATTATTTTGAAGCAAATCTCAGAATTATACATCACCTGTAAACATTTCATTATTTTCTTCTAAAAGATAAGAACTATATTTAGCATACTAAAATAACATATTATTTTCATATCTAAAAAATTAATAACTACTTAAAATCATCAAATATCCAGTGTCAAATTTCCAATTATCTTATAAATATCATCCTATACTTTTAGCTGTTTGTTTGAATCAGGATTCAAATAAGGTACATATCTTGGCATTAGTTGATATATGACTTGTCCCTTTTAAATGGTAGATTTCTGCTCCATTTCTTCTTTACTTTTCATAATATATTTATTGAAGAACTAGGTTATTTGTTTCATAGAATTTCCTAAGGTCTGGATCTTGATGATTTCATCTCACAAGTGTCATTTAATATGTTCTTCTTCCCTCTGCATTTCCAGTAAATAGGTAGTTGGATCCAAAGTCTTGATCAGATTCAGGTATGATTTTTTTAGAGTAGGGGCAGGAATATTTCATAGGTGATACTGCATTCTTCCCCCATGGCATATATTATATATCTCTGGCTATCTCTTTTTGAGGTTTAGTAACTGTTGATGTTAAATGTCTAGACACATTAATTAATTAGAGTTGCAAAATAGTGATATCGAATTGTAAGATTCTTTTTCTATTTATTATCTGGACTACTTCTATGAAGAGAAACTTCATCTCATCTAGTATACTGTTACCCTGAGGTACATTTTATTGAGGAGAGGAAGGGCAAATCTTGATTCTTTCTCTTTACCAACTTTTGAAATGGGGTTGTTTACTAGCACCTTCTAATGGTGACCAATTCATTTTTTTTAAACTTTCATTATGATCCAATTTATTGATGTGTTTCAGTCCATGACAGTTATTATCCTTATGGGTACTCAAATTGTCCCTCTTTGACCTGTGGGAGTCTATTCAAGTCGGCTTGTGAGTCCTTTTGATGCAGCCCCTGGTAATCTAATAATAGCTTCCTTATTTCTGGCATGACAAGATGTTCCAGGCTCATCTTGTACATTTTCTGCCCCAAACCTTAAATTTCTCCAAGTAACACTGCTTCGTTTTAGAAGTAAAGTTTTTTTCAAGATCACAATCTGAGTACTAGGAGTGCTCCTTGTTCCTGGGTTGCTCATTATTTCTGGGTATTTTCAGTAGACAGAGTTGGGATTTATTTTAAAGATAAAATACTTCATGAGTTTATACTGATACTTAAAATTCAAATCCCAGACCACAAGTTTTAAATTAACTTCTTTGATCTTACATGTGTATCTGTTTTCTCTAATGGGGTTATTAATCCCAGTTCTCAGTGTCACCAGGAATGACAGAATTAAGAGCTGTTTGCATTTCTTTTCCTGTGACCTGACTATTGATTTCTTTAGTTAATATTTTTAAGGGTGGTTGGTCTTTCTTTCCATTTGTAAAAGCACTTTTCTATATTAGAAATGTTGCACCTCTGTGGTATGAATTGAAATTTTTTTTCCAATTTTGTCATCTGTCTTTTTTTGTTTGTTTGCTTATAGAGTGCCTTTTGTCATGCCAATTAAAAATACATGATAAAATTTATCTATCATTTCTCTTATTTCTTCTGGATTTCAATTCATGGATAGGAAAGTTTTTTTCACTTTCAAATTATAATGCAATTTACCCATATTTCTTCTAATATATGTAGGGTTTCAGTTGTTACACTTAAGTCTTTGTTTGCCTTATTGTATAGTTTGAGGAAGAGATCCAATTTTTTCTTTTCCTCATAGGGTTTTACAGTTATCCTTATGCCAATTATTAATAAGTGTATATTTTCTTTACTGACTTGATCTGCAACCTGAAACAGGAGCCATAGGTGCTCTGTCTATATTCTCTTTCCCTTACTACGTTAGCACATGCCTACAGGACTTCCAATTACCATTAAATGCCTTTGTTTACCTGAGAGGTTTTCTCTGGCTACCAGAACCCACTTTGCCCACACATGGTAGGCTAAAAGTACTTAGGAATTAACACCTCACAATCAATGACTAATAAAAATCACTGACAAAATAAGCCTTAGGAGGGGTAACTCTGAGGCACATGTTCTTCCCAGAATTACCTAGCAGAAATAAGCTCTAGATACACACAGGTAATTTTGCTTGGTAACAAACCACTTATTGGCTGCCTTCCCTTGACTTTTTCACTTTCCCACCCCCTTATTGTTATTTCCAAGGATCACTGTGCAGATAAACTCTACTCTAAATCCTTGTCTCAGGATCTCCTTCTGGAGGATCCTGAACTAAGACACTTCCTTTATCATATACTAAATTTGCATATTGTAATTGCACTTTCTACTCTGTTCCATTAATCTATTTATTCATGCTCCAATACCACATTGTTTTAATTATAGAGGCTTTATAGTGAATGTTAAAATCTGGCATCAACAGCTCCTCCTTGTTTTTTTGTCTCCGGGCTTAGCTAGCTATGCTTGATTGTTTGGTCTTCTCTATGAACTTTTTAATTACCTTGTCTAACTTCAAAAACTAAACTAAAATAAAATAAACCTTATAGCATTTGCATTAAGATTGCATTAAATTAATGATTTATAGGGCTAACTGAAATTATTATGATTTCCTTTTTTCCTATCTGTATCAGTCAGCTCAGGCTGCCATAAAAACATACCGTAGACTGGGTGGCATACACAGATATTTATTTCTCACAGTTCTGCAGGCTGGGACGTCCAAAATCAAAGTACCAGCTGATTCGGATATCAATGAGGGCCCTCTTTCTTTCCTGTGGTGACAACCTTCACTCTGTGTTCTAACATGGTGGAGAGAGAGAGAGAGAGAGCTCTTCTTCTTCTTATAAACTGATAATTTCATAATAAGGACCCTACTGTCATGACATCATCTTACCCTAATTACCTCTGAAAGGCTCCATCTCCAAATACTGTCACTTTGGGGGTTTGGGCTTTGATATATGTATTTGGAGGGGACACAATTCAGTTTGTAGCATTCTGCCCTTGGACACCCAAATTTATGTCCTTCTCAAATGCAAAATGCATTCATTCCTTTCCAACAGCCCCAGAAGTCTTAACTCATTCCAGTATCAGCTCTAAAGTCAAAAGTCTCATCTAAATTATAATCTAAATCAGATATGGGTAAAACTTGGTGTTCAATTCATTCTGAGGCAAAATTCCTCTCCAGCTTTGAACCTGTGAAACCAGGTAAATTGTGTGCTTCCCAAATAGAATGGTGGGATAAGCATAGGATAGATATTTTCATTCCTAAATAAATAAATAAGAAAGAAGGAAGGCATGATGGTTCTCAGGCAAGTCCAAATTTTATCAATGTAAATTCCACTAGCTCATAAGGCTTGAGAATAATCTTTCTTGGTTTGATGTTCTGCCTTCCAGACCCAATGGGGCTGTGATCCTGTCTCTAAGGCTCTGCTCAGTAGAGATCATACCACCAAGGTTCTGGGCTACCAGAACCCCAAGGCTCCACAGTGTGGTCCTGCCCCCAAGCCTCTGCAGTCTGGTGGCTTTGATCATCTTTGAATCAATTTGGGGTCCTTCTTCCCTTTTCTTGCAGAATAGCACTTATTTGTAGTCGAATGCTTTTATGGTCTGATTCTGAATGATGTAAGAAATCTGACAGCCTTCCTTTATTTTATCTCATTTTTTTTCTGCCCCCTTTAGTTCAAACTGGCAGTGTCTTTGCTGGTATAATCCCATTTCTATTCCTCATTTCTGTTGAAATGGATGATTAAGTTCCTGAGTGCTCCAGTGATTAGCTTATCAAATGGCTGTTCAGCCACACTTCTAGTGTTCTTCTCAGAAAAAGCCTTCTCATTTTTGCAGTATAGATTGGTTGAGAATATTCCAAATCTTCAAGTTCTGGTTCCTTTTTCCTTAATAATCCCTTCTTCAATTCATCTCTCTTCCATCACATTTTACTATAAGCAGTCAGGACAAACCAAACTGCTCTTTTAACACTTTGCTTAGAAATATCCAGTTCCCTCATTGTCAAGTTCTACTTTTCACAAAACACTAGAACACAGTTCAGCCAAATTCTTTACCACTTATAAGTAAGATTGAATTTCCTCCAGTTTCTAATAACATGTTTCTTTTTGTCTCTATTTTAAAATTTTTATTAAGGGCTATAAAAATATTCAGAAACATAAATAAATGTGATGCAATGATATCTGTCCTAATATGAAGAACTTTCTTTCACTGCATTGTTTTCCTTCACAATGGTCTTCAAATCATAGGAGGCAGTGATTCCACACCATTTCCTCTTCTTTTATTACATGCTGCAGGATTTTTGAATCAGTATCCCTGCCTTCAGCCTTCTCATTTATAAATCAAATTCATTTTCAATCCATTGTATAAAGGGAGCATTTTTTTTTCTGTTTCATGAAGAGGACTTTTTGTTTCACAATTAGATAATAATGCAAAAGAGTCCATTTTTCCTATAAGCAGCTTCTCTTGGTGTTGAAGGAATAACCTGCCCCAGCTTAGCTCATCATTTTCATCAGAATATTTTTTGACCTGCTCTTGGCAAAGAAGACTGTGGAGAGGAACATGGCGACTGCCCCGTGCCAACGTGTTTCTCAATTCCAGCAGAAGCCTCACCAGAATCCCCCTTAACATCCATATATCTGGCATGCACCTTAAAACTCTTGTAGCCTCTACCTATTACCCAGTTCTAAAGCTACTTTAACATGTTCAGGTATTTTTACAGCACAACCCCACTTCTCAGTACCAAAATCTGCATTACTCTACTCAGGTTACTATAGCAAAATATCATAGACTGGGTGACTTAAACAACAGATACTTATTTTTCACAGTTCTAGAGTTGGGAAGTCCAAAATTAAGGTGTCAGCCAATTTGGTTCCTGATGAGGGCCTTTTTCCTGGCTTGCAGACAACTGCATTCTCATTGTATTCTCATGTGGTGGAGCGAGAGATCTCTCTCTCTTCCTCTTCTTATGAAGCTGCTAATCCCATCATGGGGGCTCCATCCTCAAGAACTTATCTAACACTAATTACCTCCCAAAGGCCCCATATTTAAAAATCATCGCATTGGAGTTTGCCCATCAACATGAATTTTGCAAGGACACAATTCTGTCCAAGAATATGTCTTTCCATTTGCTCAAGTCTACTTTTGTGTCCTTCTGGATTGTTTTATAGCTTCTTCATACAGGTTTTTGATAATTCTAGGTAAGAATATGCCTACATATTTAAGTTTCTTTTATGCTATGATAAATAAGGTCTTCTCTCCATTATATCTTCTAATTTTTGTTTATACATAGGAAAGCTATTAATTTTATGTTAATTTTATAACTTACTAATTAACTAAGTTCTCTCATCTTTTGTGGAGCTTTTAACATCAGTTCTTTTGGGTTTTCTAAATATAAAAACATAATTTCTACAATATAGATAGCTTTACTTTTTTCTTTCCAATTCTTATGCATATAAGACATTTTAAAAATTGTATCATAAGGAAGTATGCATAGGTTTCTTTTTAGTGTTTTCCTGTTTGTAACCTAATTTGGTGCTAAATTTTGTATAAAGGCTTTTCTGCATGCATAGACATTATCTGATGATTTTTTCTTTAGTTCTATTAGCAGTGTGAATATTATTCATGGATCTACTAATATCAAGCCACCCTTGCTTTCTTGGAATGAACCTTATTGGTTGTGAGATCTCTCTCTCTCTCTCTCTCTCTCTCTCTCTCTATATATATATATATATATATGTGTGTGTGTGTGTGTGTGTGTGTGTGTGTGTATACACACACACGTGTGTGTGTGTGCATGTGTGTATGAAATTGGGTCACAGGATTTCATTTGCCAATATTTTATTTAAAGTTTCTGCCTCACATCTCAACATTCAGGAATGAGATTGACTTATGAATTCCTTTTTTGGTATAATTTTTATCACATTCTGGGATCAATGTTTTACTTTCTAAAATAAACTTGGCAGTTTTCTTTCTTTTTTATGCTCTGAATAGTTTCATTTACTTTGGAATGATCTCATTTTAAAAGTTTACTAGAATTCCTATAGTTCCTCTTGTGAAACATCTGAGCTACTTTGTTTTTTGTTCATTTAGTTGTTTTTAGGGGCTACTGTTTACTTTCTTAGTTCTATAGTAATTGGACTATGAAGACTTTCTCCACTCAGGTCAATTTTGTTAAATTGCATTTTTTCTTATATTATAATTTTATTATAATTTTATCTCTTATATTATAATTTCTTATATTATAATCATAATTTTATCCCAAAATTACTTGCACAGAGTTATTTAAAGTAGGCATTTGATTTAAAAACAATTCCTCTATTTTAATGGTTATTTTCTCTTTGCCATTTCTAATTTTGTATATTTCAGCTTTTTCCCTTTTATTTTTGATTAGATTAACTGTGGAATATACTAACATTTTATGAATTTTTTAAAAAAGAATTCCTTTTGGAACTTATTAATTCTACTCTTTTTATTCTAACTCATTGATTTCTGCTTTTATAATACATGTGTTAATTCTTTCCTTCTATTTCTTTTTTTGTATTGTTCTTTTCTAGCTTTTTAAAATATGTTTAATTATTGATGTACATGTTTTTTACATAGGTATTTAACATGATGAAATTTCATCTGGTATTGATTTAGCCATGTACCATAGATTCTGATATTTCCTATTTTCTTTATCATTATGTTTAACAAATTATGTCATTTTGCTTTCTATTTCCCATTTGACAAAATGTTTGGTACCATGTTTTCTCTTAATTTTTCAGGTGGAAAAAGCTTTTTTTGGCAGGAGGGGCACTGGTAATTTCTAGTTTTATTGCATTATAGTCAAAAGTGCAGTTTGCATTATTTTTATTCTTTGAAATTTATTGAGATTTTCTTTGGGGCTAAGATATGAGTAGTATTTGTGAGTGTTCTATGGACATTTGAAAAGAAAGTATAATCTAGTCAGTATATTTTATTGATTATGCTCCTTAGTTCTTTTATATTGGTACCATTTTTTATCTACTTGACTTGTATTGAACAGAATGAGTGAGGTTGAAATCTCCTATTATTCATGTTTTTTTCCCATTATTCCTTGAATAGCCCATAGCTTTATTGAAATTGTGTTATTGTGCACACAGATGATAATAATAATAATACTGATGACAACTACTATAATTTTATTGTGAGTTTTGGTAACTTACATTATAAAATATCCTTTTCTTTTTTGAGGAATTTATTCTGAAATCTACCTTAACCAGCATCAAAATTGTAAGTCTTGCTTTCTTGTTATTTTATGTCCATTCACCTGAATATAACTCTATTCATCCATTTTTGTGTTCTGCCTTCCCGCCTCTCTCCTCTCCTAATGGTATTCCAATTATATATGTATTAAATCAATTAAAATTATCCCACAGCTCATTGATACTCTGTTCATTTTTAAAGTTTTTTGTTTGTGTTTCATTTTTATAGCTTCTATAGCTATTAATTAAGGTTTTTACTGGGTTTTCTCTCCCTGCACTGCAGCTTGGAAACACTCTCAAGGCTGTGTGCTACATTTGTCAAAACTCACAGAACTCTACACCAAAAAGAAAGAATATTTGTATATATAAATTATAGGGGAAATTATAGGGCTCACTTACTTGTTTCCCTTCTCTCAGGGATCACTGTCTTTTATTGCCTCATGCCCAAAATCTGGGAAACTATTGCTTCATATATTTTGTTCATTCTTTTGTTTCATGTAGGATGGTAAATCAAGTTTCTGTTACTTCATCTTGGCTCAGAGTGAAATTCTCCATGAAACTTATTTAATTAGCTTGATGATATCTAAAAAGGCTTACTATAAGACCAAACTGTGAAGAAAAAAATATAAATAAATAAATAAATAAAAAGACTTACTGGGACTTTGATTGATTACATTGAATCTAATGATCAATTTTGGAAAATTTACATCTTATCTTTATAGAGTCTTTCAATTTATGAACATGGTATACTTCTCCCTTTATTTAGGTCTCTTAAAATTTCTTTCAAGTATTCTGTAGTTTTCAACATGCATATCTTGTATGCATTATTTTATTTTCTTATTTTATTTCATTTTTTAATTTTTATTTTTTAGTTTTTTTGAATACATAATAGTTGTACATATTTAGAGGGTACATGCGATATTTTGGTACAGGTATACAATGTGCAATTATCAAATCAGGGTAATTGGGATATCCATCACCTCAAATATTTATCATTTCTTTGTGTTGGGAATACTCTAATTCTACTCTTTAGTTATTTTGAAATATACAATGAATCATTTTAAACTATAATCACCATGTTGTGCTACTGAACTCTAGATCTTATTCTGTCTATCTAATTGCATTTTTGTATCCATTAGCCATCCCTCTTTATTCCCCCATCCCCACTACCCTTCTCAGCAAATGGTAAATATCATTCTACTCTTCATCTCCATGAGTGTAATTTCTTTTGTTTTTTCTTTCCCACATATAAGTGAGAACATGGGATATTTGCTTTTCTGTGCCTGACTTATTTCACTTTTTTAAAATTTTAGTATATTACAGGGGTACACATGTTTTCATTACATAATTTGCTTTTGTACAGTTTGAGTCAAAGTTGTAAGTGTGCCCTTCACCCAGATAGTGTGCATTGTACCTGTTGGATGTGAATTTATCCATCCCCTCCTTACCCCTCCCAGCTTCTTGATTTCCATCGAATTTAATTTCCATATGTGCACATAAGTGTTGATCGACTAGTTCCAATTTAGTATTGAGTATATGTGGTCTTAATACCATGGAGTACTACTTGGCTATAAAAAATGGTGATCTGGTACCTTTTGTAATAACCTGGATGGAATTGGAGGCGATGCTTCTAAGTGAAGTATGGCAAGAATGGCTTATTTTATTTAACATAATATCTTCCAGTACCATCCATGTTGTTGCAAATCATTCTTTTTATGGCTGAATAATATTCCATTATGTGTACATATCACATTTTCTTTATCCACTTAACCATTGAATGACACTTAGGTTGATTCATTTATCATTTCTCTCATATTTTAGCTATTGTATCTAATGCTTTAATAAACATGGGAGTACACACTTCTCTTTAATGTTCTGGTTTCTTTCTTTTCTTTTAGATGTGTAACCAGCAGTAGGATTGCTGGATCATGTGGTAGTTTGATTCTTAGTTTTTTGAGAAACTTCCATCCTGTTCTTCCTAGTGGCTATACTAATTTACTTTTCCACCAACAATTCATGGGAGTTCTCCTTTTATCACATCCTCACCAGCATTTGTTATTGCCTATCTTTTGGATAAAAGCCATTTTAACTGCGGTGAGATGATATGTCATTGTAGTTTTGATTTTATTTTTCTGTTGAGTAGTGACATTGAGCATTTTTTCACATACTTTTGTACTTGTATGTCTTCTTGGAAGAAATATATATTCAGGTCTTTTGCCCATTTTAAAATCAGATTATTTGTTTTTGTCCTATTGAGTTGTTTGAGCTTCTTGTATATTCTGGTTATTAATCAATCATCTCAGATAGAGAGTTAAAAATAGCTGTCTTCTGTTTTTTTTTTTTTTGTTATTGTTGTTGTTGTTTTGTCTTGTATGTAACACATTTCTGGTTTGTCTGAATTATATTTTTAATTTTTTTTACTTCAGCATATTATGGGGGTACAAATGTTTAGGTCAGGTATATTGCCCTTGCCCCACCATATGCCCCCCAAGTCAGAGCTTGAAGCGTGTGCATCCCCCAGACGGTGCTCATCACACTCATTATGTATGTATATACCCATCCCCTCATCCCCCCTCCCATCTGACCGACGCCCGATAAATGTTATTCCTATATGTGCACTTAAGACTCAGAAAAGCTCCTATAGACATTGGCCTAGGCAAAGATTTATGAAGAAGACCCCAAAGGCAATCGCAGCAACAACAAAAATAAATAAATGGGACCAGATCAAATTAAAATCTTCTGCACAGCCAAAGAAACCGTCACGAGAGCAAACAGACAACCTACAGAATGGGAGAAAATTTTCACATGCTACGTATCTGATAAAGGGCTGATAACTAGAATCCATTTAGAGCTCATGAAAATCAGCAAGAAAAAATCAAACAGCCCTATCAAAAAGTGGGCAAAGGACATGAACAGAAACTTTTCAAAAGAAGACAGAATAATGGCCAATGAACATATGAAAAAATGCTCAACATCTTTAATCATCAGGGAAATGCAAATCAAAACCACAATGAGATATCAGTTATCTCCGGTGAGAATGACCTTTATCAAAAAGTCCCAAAACAATAAATGTTGGCATGGATACGGAGCGATAGGAACACTCCTACACTGCTGGTGGGACTGCAAACTAGTGCAACCTCTGTGGAAAGCAATATGGAGATACCTTAAAGAGATATCAAATGGTAGATCTACCATTTGATCCAGCAATCCCATTACTGGGCATCTACCCAAACGAACAAAAGACATTCTGTAAAAAAGACATCTGCACTCAAATGTTTATAGCAGCACAATTCACAATTGCAAAGATGTGGAAATAACCCAAGTGCCCATCAATAGATGAGTGGATTAATAAAATGTGGTATATGTATACCATGGAGTACTATTCAGCTGTAAGAAACAATGATTATATAGCACCTCTTGTATTTTCCTGGATAGAGCTGGAACCATTCTACTAAGTGAAGTATCCCAAGAATGGAAAAACGAGCACCACATGTACTCCCCATCAAATTCGTTTCACTGATCAACACCTAAGTGCACATATAGGAATAACATTCATCTGATGTTGGGAAGATGGGAGGGGGGAGAAGGGGCTGGGTATATACATACATAATAAGTGTGATGCACACCATCTGGGGGATGGACATGCTTGAATCTCTGACTTGGTGGGCGGGGGCAAGGACAATATAAGTAACCTAAACATTTGTACCCCCATAATACACTGAAATTTTTAAAAGCCCTACCCAAAATTCAAAGGGAAAATTTAAAATATGAGTTTCCCTTGGTCTTAAGTAGGGTATCTGAGAAAGGAATTTACCCAATTAGTATAGCACTACACCATTCTACTTGCCACATGATTGCCAGACAAATGAATTTTATAATAAATATGCCTCAGTTACATCACATTTTATATTTTTCAGTGTACTGTAACAAACATTCCATTTGTACACTTTGCTAGGGAATTTTAGATACTCAAATTTCAAAGGCAATGATTTAGTGACAAGGATATGGGGAAAGAGTTAAACTGTTGATGAAAGTAAAAACTATATGTTATTCATATTCATATCCATGACATCTATTGCAAGGCTGGCATGTAGCAGGCACCAAATAAAAAATATGTCAGTAACATCCAATAAATACCTCACTTTTTCTGTACCTCAATTTCCTTGTCTGTAAAATAAGAGAATTGGATGAGTTACCTACACGTTAACTCTAATAATCCATTCTAAACAGAGGTAATAAAACCTCTTCTCCAATTTTTCTTTTTTTTATTTCAGGAAAATATGAGAGTACAAACATTTTGGTTACATTTTATATCTTTGCCTCTCCCTAGCAAGGGTTAGAGGTATGCCCCTCCCCTCCACAATGCTCACTACATCCCTCAGATGTGGGTCTACCTCCCAACCCCTGAATCCCTGGTGAACACCCCCACCATGTGAGCTCCATAGTGTTAATCAGTCAGTACCAATATGATGGTGAGTACATGTGAAGCCCATTCTTCCGATCTTGTGTCACCTCACTTTGGATAATGGGCTCAAGCTCAATCCAGGATAATATAAGCAGTGCTAGCTAGCTCTGTCGTTTCTTATGATTAATATTCCATTGTATACATATACCAAATTTTAATAATCCACTCATGAATTGACGGGCACTTGGGTTGATTCCACATCCTTGCAATAGTGAATTGTGCTGCCATAAACATTCGGGTGCAGATGTCTTATGCTCTTTTGGGTAGATGCCTAATAATGCTATTGGTGGATCAAATGGTAATTCTATTTTTAGCTCTTTGAGGTATCTCCAAATTCTTTTCCACAGAGGTTGCACTAATTTGCAGTCCCACAAGCAGTGTCCAATTTTTCTTTAAGCTGTTCAGAAATTTTGTTCTACCTGATCAAAACTATGAGCAGATTAGCATGATCTTCGGCATAGTACAAAACAATGGAACAGATTCTCTCCAGGAAGAAATATAATCTAGAGTGAGAGACATGGAGACTTTTTGGGAAAAAGAATTGAATATCAAGTTAAAGAGTTAAAGTATAAAAATGTGACTTGATGATAAAAGATTCTGCTATGGGCTGAATGAGGGCCCTTGCCAGAACCTGACCATGTGGGCACCCTGATCTTTGATTTCAGAACATCCGTAACTGTGACAAGTAGATATTTGTTGTTTAAGCCACCCAGTCTATATATTTGTTCTTGTTACAGTAGCCTGAACTAAGACAGATTCATTTATTTAGTGCCTACTATATTCCAAATATTATAGTAGGCACTGGGAATAAAATGATAGTCACTGTACCTGCTTTTATGGACCTTACATACTCGTGCAGGAGAAATCCAAAACAAACAAGTAAGTTTGCAAAATAATTTCAAATGCTATTAGTGTGACGAAGGATACAAAATAGAGACAGATAATGCAAAATGGTGAAACCTAGCTTGACCAAAGTGGCTTGGGAAAACCTAACTGAGAAGTGGATCTGAAGGAGGTGGAGCCAAACTTGTGAAGAATGAGTAGAGAGAAACAATTTTCTAGGAATTGTAGGTGCAGAGGCCCTGATGAAGTGGGAGGTAGGGCAATCTTTTTGGCTTACTGAAGGAAATGACATGAGTATCACTGGGGAAGGAAGAGAGGTATATAGGATAAGGACAAAAAGTCACAGTTATACCTCCATGTTGGAGGAACACAGTAGCACACATTTTGGTATTTAAAATATTCTAAGGCTGGCATGACACATAAATCAACCAATCAGAATGAGCTTGGGCCGTAGCCTTGGTACAGTGTCCCAAAGGGCTCCTGCCTCTGCATTGAGACTTTAGTTGATGGCTTGTGGGGAGTTCTGGGGATTTCTGAGATGGAGTTAGCATGGCTAGGATGAGACCAGAATTGAGGAGGGCATTTAGGAGGCTCAGCACAGTGATTATTTACTAATCAATATAGACATATTACAGAACTATTTCAATATTTTAACAACTGACATAGCTGTACTGGTGCATACCTGCTGAAAATCAGCCCTGGTAGTTCAAGTTCCTTATATCAGGGACTTTGAGCCAAAAAGGAAGATTATCTATACCATTACTTGATGGATCATGCTGTTGACTAAGTGGTTTGGTTTGAGCAGCTTTCCCATTGGTCCTGTCAGCATGTGGAAAAAATTCTGCTATAATCGAATTTTTATCCTTTGAAAAAATAATATTTGTATTCTTTACATCTACAAAATCCTGCCAGATTCATTATATTTTATGTTCCTTACTCTAGCCATATCCTGGCTAACAAGGCCTGCATTATACGGCCCCTACCTCCTGACAGTCAGTTCTCTACCCAGCTGTCAGATAGACCCTTTTAAGACATTAATTATATCCTCTCATTCTGCTACTTAAAATTCTTCAATAGGTTCTCATCTCACTTAGTATACAACCCAAACTCTGCACCATAGTCAGGAAATAACTAACCATACAGTGGCCTACAGAACCCAGTATTTTATTCTTCTTTTTGTTTACATGTTAACCATCAAATTCATAAAAGCAGTAATATTATTTTATTCATTACTGCAAAGACCTGAATTGTAAGTGTTCAATAAATGCTTTAGGAATGAATGACCAAATAAACATAACCTTGTGAAGTTGACAACACATATTATTTTCCTCATTTTATGTATGATAAACTGAGTTTTACAAAGAAGTTAGTGATTACTAAAGGTTAGCACCTTTCGGATATTCTCTTTTAAAATGCAAACACATCCGAGTAATAATGGATACTGATTTTTGAGCACATAGTCTATTTCAGGCGGTTCTGTTCTTAAGTTATTTATGTGAACTTGATCCATTTGATCCTCACAAAACACTATAAGGAAAGGAAGGTATTCTGTCCCCATAGTCTATATTCTTAACTACTAGAATATTGCCTCCCATAGTAGATGTGATAATGAGGCACGATAAATAAATTGACTCTGGAACCAAACAGACTTTGATTGAGATTTAAGCTCTGGTACTTGTTAGTTATGTAGCCTTGGGTGATTTAAACTCTTTGTGCCTCTGATTCTTCATTTGTAAAGAGGGTATTATAATCTGTTTTGCAGGGTTGTTGTGACGATAATGTATGCAAACTATCTGGATAATGGTAGCTGTTCAATGAAATAATAGCTATTATTATTAGTGAATAAATATATCAAAGGCTTTTTTTCTGACTGAATGGGGCCAACACTGATTCTCTTAATTTGGGGAGGCAGATAGAGAAAGAAGAGGTTTGCAATAAATTTGTTATGGTACAGCTCCACACCTTTCTGGGAGAGTAGCAAAAGGTGATTGAGACTTGTGATAGAAGACTACTAGTCTTGCTTTACAGGTTTTCCTAGTGTTGGTCCTGGCTCCATATGGCTCTTATTTATTTTGTTCTGTTGATTTTGTTATTGTTGTTTTGACAGCAAAGAAGCATTTGTGTTAGACAAAGCCTCTTAGATATTATACCAAATGCATAAGTAAGAAAAGAAAAAAATAGATAAATTGGATATCGCCAGAATTAAAATTTTTGTGCTTCAAAGAACACCATTATAATAGTAAAAACAGAGCCATAGAATGGGAGAAAATATTTGCAAAACGTATATCTGATAAGGGAATTGTGTCTATAATATATAAAGAACTCTTAAAACTCAACAATAAAAAGACTTCAACTCATTTTAAAAATGGGCAAATAATTTAAATAGACATTTTTTCTTTTCTTTTTTTTTTTCACTAGTGACTTCAAGCAGCAGTAGACTTTTTTTTTCCCATAGAAGTTATACAAATGGCTAACAAGCTCATGAAAAGATACTCAACATCATTAGTCATTAGGGAAATGCAAATTGAAACCACAAGGAGATACCACTTCACACCCACTAACATGGCTATAACAACTTCAAAAAAATGGAAAATAACCAATGTTAACAAGGATATGGAGAAATTGGAGTCCTAATACTTCTTGGTGAGAATGTAAATGGCACAATCTCTGTAAAAAACAGGTTGGCATTTCCTCACAATATTAGACATAGAATTACTGTATGACCCAACAATCCCACTCCCAGGAATATATAACAAAATAAATGAAAACATATGTCCACAAAAAAACCTGTACACTTGTGTGCATAGAAATATTCATAATAGCTAAAAGTTGGAAAAAACACAAATGTCCATCAAATGATAAATGGATAAACAAAATGTGGTGTATCCATATAATGGAATATTATTTGACCATAAAAAGGAATGAAGTACTGATACATGCTGCATCAAGAATTAACCTTGAAAATATGCTAAGTGAGTGAAGTCAGTCACAAAAGACCACACATTTTATATTTTAATTTGTATGAAATGTCCAAAATATGTAAATCTATACAGATAGAAAGTAGATTAGTGATTGCCTAGGACTGGGTGAGGGTATTTGGATAGAAATGAGGAGTGACTGCTAATGGGTACTGGTTTTCTTTTTAAGTTGACAAAAATTTTCTAAAATTACTGTGGTGATGATTACACAGCCATGCTTGCTAAAAATGACTGAATTCTATCATTTAAATGGGTGAATTGTATGGTATATGAATTTTATCTCAATAATGATACACACACATGCAAAGGATTGGACTATGTAATAGGTCTCTGATTAATAGCTGCTATTGAATGTTTCTTATCCTGAGCTGTTTTGTTTTGATTTACTCCACTGTTGTACTGTAACGCTTCTTAATTCCGAAACATCCTGAGTGTCTAGGAATTCAATATGTAAGAATCTTGAATTTCTTCGGAACATTTGTCATAGAACCTCAGTCACTCCCAACATTAAGTTTCTTAATAGAAATTACTGCTTTTTGAAAGATAACATTTCAAGAGAGAGAGAGCAGGAGGAAAATTTTAAGTGCGGGCTCTTACAAGGTACTCTAGGTAGAAACATTTTGCTCCAGATTTTGAGGTGATAACTAGGAGATAATACTTCTGGTAAATACTCTGAGACCATATTTGCACCTCTTCCATACTACATTATTCAGAGCAATACCCTTTGTATACTCTAGTATAGGTACTTTATAGTTTTTTAGGAACTTTCATAGAAAACAAGTTAAAATTTGGGACAAAAAATGCTTTCCAGAACTATATCAGATGCAAAGTAGAATTGACAAACACCCTAATGTGTAGTCAGTGTATGAGTGGGTGAGGAAGTTTAGAAACACCCAAATCCAATCAAGATGACTGAGATGCAGTTTTAGCAAAGCATGACTGAATCAGTATCCTGAAATTAGGACACAAAGACAAAAATGACTTATGCATTGCACTCTGGCTGAACAAAAACTTTGGACTAAATGGAGATGGTGTGCAAGGAGTCTAGGGAAGACTGTCACCTAAGAGGCCAAGGATTTGGCATTGTTTTTCCCTCCAGCACTCCAGGGAACAGGGTGCTCCAGCCAGCTGGCTCAGGTATTATAGTCCTTCTCAGGTCTATTTCTTCAGTGGAAATGGGCCAATCACATTATTCCAGCTTAGTGTGTGGCTTAGTTGCTTATATCATCAACTCCAGCTCGCTATCCTTACCCTGATACTGAGTTTGTCAGAAAAACTTCTGGAAATAATGACTAAAAGCATAACATTTAGAGTAAAAAAGACTGGGATTTGAATATCAATTCTATTATCTACTAGTTGTGCAAACTTGGAAAATGTATTTAATCTCTCTGAACTTCAGATTTTTTTTTTTGCTTTTCATTATTAAAATAGCCATAATAATACCTCATAGTTTTGTTTACAATAAAGGAGAAAATATACATAAAGCATCTATCACAGTACCTGGAACTTAGTAAGTAGTAAATATATTAGTATTATAGTAGCAAGTGGTAGTTGTAGTAGTAACGTGAGAGACTATTCTGATTTGCCAGCATGATAATCTGTCTTTGGGGGGAAGATTATTCTTGATGTTAATAATAAAAAAATTCTTGCTTAAATATCCATCTATTTTTTAGTTTGGTCAATTCAGGTCAGTTTCCTAGGAGATTGATTGCATCAACATATCAACTGTCAACAAATATAGAGTCTCTGGTGACTCAATCAAGCTAGGTAGTGTCCCAGGAACTTCTGATGGATCATCCAGCTGGTATCTGAGAAAATAGATTTTGTATTGCTCTAACTGCACTAATCAAATATAATCCTCCACAGCCTAGTGAGATAAATAAGACTATCATCTTCAGTTTATAGGTGATACAACTAACGTCTAGAGGGCTTAAATGACTTGAATGAGCTTACCCAGTTTAGAAATGATAGAGCCAGTAGATAAACCCAGATCTTTTTATTTTCAAATCCTGTGTTCATTCCATTACTTGGGATATGGTAACTTTTGGTATTATCACACAAATAAAGCTGTCAATATTATTAAAGGAAAGTGGAGGGTTAAGCCAATCTGCATACATTATTTAAAATGAACCCTCTTTTGGTTTTACAGCAGTTTTATTTGAATTATTCCATTGAATTGCCTTACAATTAGTATTTCTTCAGTAAATTATAAGTTATAGTAGGAAAGAAAATGCACACAAAGTCACATAAATCTAGAGCATAATGTTATCACTTCATATATCATTTCCCCAGTGATTCTCTACCATGGCCGCACATTTTAATCACTCTGAGGCGCTTTTGAAAAAAATGATATCCATGCACAGTATAGACCAATACATTATGAAACTGGGGTGGGGACAATGAATATATATATCTATATATATATATATATATATGTACTTTTAAAAGCTGCCCAGGTGATTCTCATTTGCAACCAAAGTTGATAACCCTTGATTAGCCCAATTGTTTGATTTGGCAAAACATGGTGACCTCTAATAAGAAACAAGCTTTATGCTGAATGTAAATTTTCTGTCTCAAAATTAGATGATCATGTATGTATGTTGGCAAAATCATAAATTAGAAAAAAAAGACTCCAAAATGGGATTATTTAACATATATATACAAAGTAATAGAGTGCAAATTCTTCCTGGATGCTTATTTTCTACCAAAGGTAAAGACTGATCAGCTGTTCATATATTTAAACATATATTTAAGATAGAAAGAAAACAAATGGACTCCAAAAATCAGGAGAGTTTGATGTAAGGAAGAAAAATTGGGGAGTAATACTTAATTATTGTTTCCATTTGAGAAATAAGGTAGTGAAAGAGCTTTTGTTAAACCTGAAAAGAAATAGATTCAAATCCCACCCTACTTTGCCCCATTAGAAGCAATGTGACCTTGAACCAAAGACATAAATTGAAAAGGGTACAGGAAATTATCATTTCCTGGTTACTCACGTTGTTGTTTTTGATGGTGATAGCAGTGTGGGTTGTTGCAGCTAGTGAGTTTCTTTGAGTACAGCTACTGCATAAAGATAATTAGACATAACTATGCTATCCATATTGCTACAAATCTTGCATTTAAATTTTTACTGACATTATCACCTATTTTGTTTAAGTACTGACTTACAAAATACAGTTTTGAATTGTTATATCCCAGCAGAAACTAGAATAAAAAGCTTTTGAAGTTCTATTAATGCTGTATCTTTGCTCAAGGGAAGGTATAAACCTGCAAAGGAAGATGTGAACCAGAATGTTTAGGGAGAGAGGTCACCTCTGTTTTTGGCTGTCACTTTATATCAGTTTGAGAATTGCAGTAATTCATTGACAGGATGGAATGCGGAAGCTGTAAAAAGTTGATCCAGAGATCAAAAAGAAGTCCAATAGACAAGCCTTTTTAGTTTTGCTTCATTGTTCGTTTTGAAGTTAATTCCCAGCATATTAGAGACATATGTGTTTAAATGTAAGAATGATATACCCTCCAAGAACAAATACAAATAATTTTTGGATGGTCACCTGTGGGGATTATTTATGTCCCATTTGGAATAATCAATAGCTGATTTAAAATAGTGCTTTCCTTTGGCTTTGAAAATTTTTGTACTTACATTTGAATATAGATATTTTTAATGCTTTAAAAATAAAACTAAAATAATTTAATGATTTTGTAAGACCTGGTGCTGGAGGAATTGGGAAGCTATCCAGTTTCCCCACAATCATGCTTTATTCAACTCTTGACTATAGTCCTTCCATGTTGAGCACACATAGCTTTGTTGTTGGCACTACAGCAGAGGTAGTCTTCTCTAAAATTTCTCTTGGATCAGCTATAGAGGCTACTTGTTTGGGTTTTAAAGAGCTTGCTTGCTAGGATGAAAGCTGAAGGTAAGTTAAACATGGTGAGAGTGGGAGTGTGGAGAGAAAAAAGAGAAATTAGTAAATAATAAATAGAGGATCACTGAATCTCAGAATTGAAAGGAGTATTAAATTCAATATGAAAGTGCACATATAGTAATAACATTCATCGGGTGTCAGGCAGCTGGGAGCGGAGAGGAAGGGATGGGTATGTTCACACCTACTGGGTGAGGTGCGCACTATCTGGGGGATGGACAGGCTTGAAGCTCTGACTCGGGTGGGGCAAATGCAATACACATAACCTAAACATTTGTACCCTCATAATATGCTGAAATAAAAAAAATCGATATGATCCAATTCTCTACCCTGGGCAGAAATGCTCTCTACAACATCCTTGTCAAGTGATTGTCTAATCTTTGCTTTAGTACTTCTAGTAATATGGAACTGCCCTCTGAACAAACCACTTAAGGTCTAGTATCTGATTAGGGTTTCTTTTCCATTTCTAAAAAGTCTGAAAGCTCATTTTAGGGCCACTGATGAGGAAATAGAGATAATGTGATCAGCTACCATGCTATCCAATTAGTCAAGCACATAGAAAGAGACTATTCTTTCTATGTCTCCAGCAAAGAGTCAACCAACAGCAGTGGTTTGGTCTAGTTGACTGAAGTTTGGCTAGGCGGTCAAGTGCAAAGGACACAAGCTGATAATAAACTGCAAATTAGTTTGCAGCTAGTATGCTTCACAATGAAAAGTATCCCTACCATTCCTAGTGGAAATTTCTATGTTTGTGTTTATCTGACTGTCTGTTGTTTCTTTGCTTCCTTCATCAGATCTTTCCCTACACTTTGTTAGTGGAACACCTAAAAGTATAAGCAAAACAGTAGCCAAATTTTGACATCTTTGGTTGTAAAAAGATGGGTTCACCCCATCTGAATCAATCTGAAGCAATTTCTAAAGAGGGTTTATGAAAATAATTTGAGCAGAAGAAACAGTTCTATTAGTATATCATATTCCAAGGCAACAACTTTGAAGAGAGTAACACTCATTCACATATAAAACATTAGCATTTTAAAAACCATTCATAGTTTATTTCAGTCACAGTGCATATACATTTCTCTGTCATTGTCACCCTATGTTCTCTGTTAGATGTGGATTTTGTTTAAGAACTACTGCTTGTATTGTTTTTTTAGAATATTTAAAGATGGAATTTATTATTTTTAAGCACTTACATATATAACCCAGACCCTGCTAAGATTGTTACCCTTTGGAACTCTTTTGAGGGACACTTTTATAAAAAGATAAGTTAATTTTGAACTGGCATGATAATTGTTTGCATTAACTAGAGTCTTCTATGGTGTTTATTTTTTAATTGGTTTTATTTTTTAATTGCAATTTACATGTTATGTCTTTACTCCATTTTACGTGTACATTATATTATAAAGACATCTGCACACGAATGTTTATGGCAGCACAATTCACTATTGCTAGGTCGTAGAAACAACCCAAGTGCCCGTCAATTCATGAGTGGATTATTAAAATTTGCTATATGTTTACAATGGAATATTACTCAATTTTAAGAAACAGCAGTTAGCTAGCACCGCTTATATTATCATGGATTAAGCTTAAACCCATTATTCAAAGTGAGGTGACACAAGACCGGAAGAATGGGCCCCACATGTACTCACCATCAAATTTGTACTGACTGATTAATACTACGGTGCTCAAATGGGAGGAGTGTTCACTAGGGCTTTGGAGGGTGGGGGGTAAACCCACGTCTGAGCGATGTGGTAGGCAATGTGGAGGGGTGGGACATGCTTGAAAAGTAGTTGGGGAGCGGAATTAGGGGTCTCAATAAGGGGAAGGAATTCCTCTAAAACTGATTTATGTGATTAACTGTACATCTTGGTAAATTCACTAAAAATCATCTAATTATACACTAAAAAAAAAAAATACCAGAAGAAGCTATATTTAATTTTGATGTTTTCTGTTAACAAATATAATTAAATTTTATTTAAATACATATATTACATAAATTAACATATGTAATTTTACACAGTGAGGCCCACTTTCTGGGCACTTAGTGATCTTTACCTCCCTGGACTGAATTGAAGGTCTAGGTTAGAATCCCAGCTCTAACCATAGGTGGGTGTGTAACTCAATCAGCTCACTGACCCTCCCTGGGCTTTTGGTACAATGGAGAGGCTGCCCCACATCATCTCCAAACCTTGACTTCCAGGTTTCAGTCACAGACACACAGGAAGCCAGGCCCTATTCTGGTTGTTTTACTAGCTGAAAAATTTCAACAACATCCGAGCAATAGAGAGGAAGATGCTTGAGAAAGCACTTTTGAGTGGCAGAGGCATTTGCACAAATGTTTTACTTTCGCATTTCAATTCAAAAAATGGTATGCAACCTGAATCTGTGTATTTGTGGGAGGAAGGACGGTACAGACAACACCAGGAAAGAGAACAATGGATTGTGAAAAGAAGAAAAAGCCCTTCCGATACATGCCTTTCTTTTTCTTCCTAGGTCTTTTCAGCTTCACAAAAGGAGACATATTTTCCATATAATTGCTAAACATGTTTGCTTATTAAATTATTCTTTAATTAGTTAATGATTTTAGCCATGCTTTGCTCTTCAGATATTCATTTTGTGTAATAAAATAATTATAGATAATTAAACTATCTCAAGCCTTTTTCTTTCCCCCAGCAAACATGCTGGGTATCCAAAAATGACAACAAGTTGTAAATTAATCTGGAAAACAAAGCATGACAGATGAATGATTTGGTTGGAATTAATTAGGCACTAATTATATACTGGAACTAGATGAAGAACGAGACTCATTATAAAGATAAAACGCCCTTCTGAAAAGAAGAGCAGAGTTGCCCACATCCTTACCTTCTGTGGCGATGGAGTTGTTCCTTATCCAAGTCAGCGCCTTACAGCAGTCCTCTTCTTCATTGAGGGTGAAGTGATTGCAAGGAACTTTCCCAGTGTACCGCTGCTTACTGCTGTTTTGAACCTCTCTGTTTGTCGGGTGTTGACTAATATCAACCCCTGCAGGGCATGGGACCTAAGGTATGTTAGAGACATGCTTATTTCAGTGGTAATAGGTGAAACATCAATGCAGTTAAAAAAAAAAAAAAACAAGACATAGCAATATCCAGTACAGGTATGTCTTTTTCTGTTTCCAGATATAATCAATCAGATATTTAATGAAGGGGGGAAAAACAGACAGAATGACAACTTAGAGACGGTTCTTAGGAGGAGTCACCCTGGTTATCTAACGCTGTGCAGCAAAACTCAGTGGTGGAAAACAAATATTTATTAGGTTCCCAGATTCTTTAGGTCAGTAATTCAGACAGGCGAGGTGGGAGACAGGTTTTCTCTGTTCCACAATGCCTGGAGCCTTAGCTGGGAAGACTCAAAGGCTGGGGGATGGAGTCAACTGGAGATAATTAAACTATCCCAATCCTTTTCCTTTCCTCCAGAAAACATGCTGGGTATTCAAAAATACAACAAGTTGTCATTATTTGTCTGGTAGTTGATGTTGGCTGTGAGCTGGATCTTAGCTAGGGTTGTTGGCCAGAACACCCACATGTGACCTCGTCATGTGGCTTGGGCTTCCTGATAACATGGTGGCTGGGATCCAAGGGCAAGTGTCAAGACAGAGATAGAACAAGTACAGAGAGCTCCATGTTCTTTCCTAACCTCGTCTTGGAAATCAAGCAGTGTCTCTTCCACCATATTCTATTCTTGGAAATTGAATGGCTGGAACCACAGCAGCCATTTTGAGATGCTGAGGATGGAAACCACATTGGAAAGAAACCAGATGGAAGGGGCCCGAGGTCCTGATAACACCAGGGAGCCACCTTACTGGACCTGAGTTGCTTTTCTCCAGATATTTTTAGTGAGAGAAAGAAATAAACTTCTTACCTTTTTAAACTGCTTATTTGATTCTACCTATAAACAGTAAGTTCTAGAATCTCTGTTGTGAAAGCTATCAAGTGTAATCCCTGTACTATATCAATGAAAGAGAGAAAGAGGAAAGGGAAAGAGAGAAAGGAGAGAGGAACAGAGACAGTGGTTCAGAACTCATGCACTTCCTGCAGGGGTGGCGAACCTGCAGCCTTCTAGGTCCTTAAGTACAGCCTTTTGACTGAATCCGAATTTTACAAAACAAATCCTTTTATTAAAAGGGATGCAGCAGAGAAAGATGAAGCTTTTCTTGCCTCCTTTGGTGCTTAAAAAAGAACACTGTTGAAATCAGAAGGCCACAGGTTCTCCAATTCCTTGCTGACTGACCTTGAACAAATTACCTTCACTGCACCTTGATTCCCTCATTTATAAAATGGGGATGAAAATAGCACGGACCTCAGAGTTATGGTGAGGGTTCCATCAGTTAACATCTGTCTGTCTCTCGGCAAACATCCTACCACAGTGAGGTGCTTCTCCCCGTCCTGCTGAGGGCTCCCATGACACACCATGCTCCTATCTCTGGGGCCTGGCCACTCTCTTTTGCAGTAGACTTTCAGACTATTAGAAAATTGTTTCTTGGGATGAATAAGCACTGTATTCTCATCATTTCTGGGTCTGTCCTAAAGGCTTCCCAGGCTGTGATGAACAAGCCTAATTCATTTTTTATGTGAAAACCCTGCAAGTGTTTGAGGACTGGCTGGCATCCTGTGCACCCTGAATCTTCACTCCTCTGACCAAACATCTGGAGTGACTTTGAGTCTCTGGCTGTGCTTCAGCTTGTTCTATCCCTTTTAAAATGAGACTCCATGAAACCAATGTCATATGCCAAGTGCACTTCTGTTTTTGTGACATATCTTTTGACACAATCACGTTCAGCAGGTTACAGGTTCATGTTCACATGGTCATCATGAATTTTATCCTTTGTCAGTATGAATATTTTTTTCCTCCACTTCCACTTGTTGAGTATTTATATTGCTGCTACTTCTCATAGCTGTGTGAATTTGCCTGACAAATTCACTTTTTGTAACTTTTAACCATCTTTTTGTTTTTCAACTTTTGCTGCCATTTTGACTGAGAATTTCTCTTGCATTTTGAATTTAGTGCAAAAACAACAGAGTTTTAGTTTTGTAACAAGGTAGTTTGAAACTATGTCATTCCCTGTCATAACTGTTGTACTTTTCTCCTTGTATCACTCTAGTTTACACCTTCACTTTTAACCACTGTGGCTTTGTTTTTCCCCCTCTTTATCTTCTCCGGTGTTTGGAAGGTTCTTCATGCTGTTCCACAGGATTCTATAACCTTATTTCTTCTAAATATAAGAGTCAAGACTGAAATATTACCTTTGGACTTCCCCATTTAAGATGATGCATATTCCTCCCTTGCCATCTCTCTCTCTATTTTCAACAACTTCTTGGTCTTTATTAGGTTAATTTAGACTGAGTCATTATTTTCTATTTTGCATTTATTCACAGATTTACAAAAATTAATTAGATTGCATTCTTAAATTGTTTGTGTTGCTTGCCACCTCTCCTTTTCTACTATTGTGAAGATCTAAATTTCCTTTTATGTCTTAGTTATTTGGAATACCAATTAAAGCAAAAACATGGAAGATAATTTTTCTGAGGCCTTGCACATATCTTCAAATATGAGAGAATTAAGTGGGCATATAAGTATGGAATCACCAATTTCCCTCAAAATTCTGTGTGGTTGGTTTCATTTTCTTTTGCCATTTAATGCTTGAGAAAATATTTGACACCTGTCTTACTTTTGTTCCTTTTTCAGGGGAAGGGTTGGTAATCCGTTATTTTTCTTCTGAAGTTCATTTTTCCCCATCATCATCATTCTCATAGAACCAAAATTTTGTCAGAATGTAACTAATTGAGAAAATTTTTTCTTTGAATCTGCCTGGAATATGGTTAGCTGGACAATATATTTTTCAGGTAAGGAAAGTTTTCTTCTAGAATATCTTTTATTATTGTCTCTATTCCATTTCTTTGGGTCTCTTCTTCAGGAAAACCAATTATCTATATGTTGTCTCCATGTCTATCATATCCTGTTATCTCTTGTACCAAGTGTATCCCTTTGTCCTTTGCCTCTGCCCCCCAGGGGAGCTTTGTGGTTTGTCTTCAGCATCACTAACTGTACAGCAACAGTTCTGTCTCTGGTGGGGGTTTAATTTCAATTCTTTTTTATTCATTCATCTCCCTTTTCATCTAATCCTGTGGCCTTTTCAGTTTAGCCTCTGCTCTTCTGATGGCTTCAGCTCCCATTTCGGAGGCTGAGTGATAAAATTGTACCAAGGATGATAAATAGTTTCCTGCAATGTTTGTGTGTGTATATGTGCATGGGCACTTGCATGTGTGAATCCTGAATTTTGGAATATTTTCAAAAGTGTATTCTTTCTGTGATTTTTCCAGATGTTCCCTTTCTCTTATTATGTTATCTTTTTGGTCTAGTTGTCTCTTGCTGTTCAATAAACTCACACCAAAAATTAGTGACTTAAACAACAACCATTTTATTAACTTTTCTTTTCTTGCTCAGAAATCAGGTAGGGTTTGGATGGGCAACTCTTTTATTCTATGTGTTATGGAGAGAAGTCACTTTAGCAATATTCAGCTGGTGGATGGACTGGCATGGAGCATCTGAGATGGCTTCACTCACATGTCTGGTGCCTTGCAGCGATGGCTGGAAGGCTGGGTTTTGCTGGGACTGGCAGGCAGAGAACCCACCTATGGCATCTCCAGCATAGTGATCCCAGGGTATCAGAAGTTTTTATGTGGTACGTCAGGGCTCCAGGAGCAACTGTTTCTGCAAACAAGGAGGAGGATCTTCATGGCCTTTGTGACTTGGCCTCAGAAGTCACACCGTGTCATGTCCTTTGTACTTTGTTGGTTAAGGCAGTTGCAAGCCTGCCCAGATTCAAGGAGAGGAGACATAGACTCTACCTCTTGGATGGAAGAAGAATCAAAGACTTTGCAACTGTGTTTTTAAATGAGCCACTTTTCTTTTACTTCATGCTGTTATTTTCCCCTTTAATCATCTTCAAATTGAGATCTCTTCCTACTAGTTGCTGTCAAATGACATTGGGGACTGTCTTTCTCAGGTCTGTTACTAGGAGGCACACTGGTGTAGATAGTTCTCTCTCCTAACCCTTGTTTGTAGCAGGCTCTTGCCAAGGGCTGCAGTGTTCTGGATGCCACACTATTATTTACCCAGTCTAAGATAAAATTAACCTCTTTGGAGACTGCACATATTGCTGACCCATATCAAGGTTAGCATAACTAAACTCCCCAGCTCTTTTTCTCACTTGGTTGAAGGTACTTGCCCCACCTACTGGCTGCTTGTGAGCACCACTTCTTTGAACAGTCCACGCCACAATTTTCTAACTAGCAATGACAAGCTCACGTGACTTTGAGTTGACAAATTTTTTGTTCTTCTTCTTTATGAGGTTACCCAAACCCAGGTGTTGGGCAGGCATCTCTCTGTCTTTCATAACTGTCCATGAGTCATAGAGAGTGGCTCTTTGATCTCATTTGTAAGCTATCTCAGGGTATTTTTCAAAACAAGCATGTGTTTACCAATTTAAAAAAATCAAAGTTGATAGGAGGGGTGAGGAAGGGAGTTAGAGGGTTCTGAAAGTGAGCCTGCTAAATCTTCATCTTACAAAATGGAGAGGTCTTAGCTAATACCTGAAGTTGACATATCAGGGAAAAAACTTCTATAAACATATTAACTGTATTTGGAGTTATGGGGGTAATCATGGAAGAACTAAAAACAGAAATGCTTCAAACTGGTTGCCTCTGGAAAGAGGGCTTGGAAGTAAGAGAGGGTTGGGAGAGAGGCTGACCCCCCTCAAGCTCAGCCCCAAGGTACAGTGTAATGTTTTACTTTGTGCATGGATGTTCTGATAAAAAAAATAAGTGATATGTATTTGGATATCAAAAACACTGTATAATATTTTAGAGTGAGGCATGCCATTTAAAAGGTCTCATTAGAGGTTAAGGTTTGTAATTATATTTTATAACAGGTTATCTTCTTGCTTTGGGTTTAAGCTTTATTTTCATCACTTTAATTTGTGTTTTAAAAAATCACAAAATTGGGAGAAAACCATGAGATCGCTGAAGAGAAGGAAATAAGAGAAAAAAATATCTAGAAGATCCCCAGGGAATTCAGCTGCCCTTTCTGCATCACTCTATGTACTTTGATTTTTATGTCCTTCTGGAAAAATTAAATTGGAACTCCCTTTATCACTTCTTCATTTCATTTTTTCCATTGTAAAAAGGGCAAGAGCTTAATGTGCCACAGACTAAAGCTGCAGGGGCAGCTGGACACACATGGGCAGATGCTCAAGTCTCTGGACAGCTGGCCGGGTCTTCCACTCACAGTTTCCAAGTACGCAGTTTTGGGCAGCAGCTGGAACCCGGCGGGCAGGTGATGGGGAGACCAACTGAAAAGGTGCATAGTGTTTTCTTCTGGCTTAATGTTTTAAAAAGAGGAATATTTAAATATCAAAATGAAGTATTCCTCCAGTTAATTTTTATGCCTTAACCAGGAAAAAAAAAAATCCTCTTCTATCCTTTGAGAATTAGACTTCTCAAAAGAAAAAAAGAAAAAAATAAATAAAAATAAAAAAAATACAAAAGAAAGAAAGCAAAGGAAAGGAATTATTTAGAGGTTGATCCAAACTACTCTGAGTGTGGTCCCTTCACTGGCAGCATCGGCCTCACCTGGGAGCTTGTTTGAAATGCAGCATCTCAGGCTCCCAGCCCACACTCCCTTCTCCAATCTGCACTTTAACAAGATGCACAGGGGAGTCACGTGCACAGTACAGTTTGGGAAGTGCTGCTGTAAGGGATAGATGAGGGATTCTAGGTTGAGCAAGTTCGAGCTGGTGGTTCTCAGCCTTAGCTTAGAAGCATCTGGGGACTTAGAAAAAAATACCTGAGTGAGTCCCACCACAGAATAACGAAGACAATCTCCGAGGGTGAGGCCTAGGCATAGGTGTGTGTTCAAAGCACCTGAGATGATCTCAATGTGCAAAACCAAAGCAGAAAACATTGGTTAAGTGACGCTCAGAGCTGCTGAGCGCATTCTGTGACAACGCCTGGACTAAGATGCTGTCTCCTCCACGTGCTGCCTCTGCGGCCTTGGCGATGTCAAGGAACCTGTGTACACTGGCTTGCATCGAATCCACAACCATTCACAAGATGGCCTGACTCAGACCCCATCCCTGAGTTACAGAGGAAGTCGCATTTCTACCATATTTTTGTAACTACGTGAAATGCTCATGTGGATTGTAAACTGGGAAGATTAAAATCTGCTGCCCTAAGACATCGAACAGCTTCAGTTGTACTCAGTGATGCTTTATTCAAATGTGGCTGAAGAGCTTAATAAAATGGAAAGGGTGGTCACTGGGAAACCAATCAATCAGATTTCCTAGTTTTATAACCAAGAGACAAAATAAAATAAGGGTTGACAGAAGGTGCGCATGTTTGAAATACTCTTGCGTGAGCCCATTGCCACAGCCAAATGTTAGCCTCTTGAGGCATAAATTACCACAAATGCACGCCTGGTTGTGTCTGGATTCTGCTAGGGTGAGCAGTAAGCGTTAGACTTTTGGACAACAGCTTAAAGAATGACATTTCTCTAACTTGCTGTGATTTTTATCCTTGAGCAGAATGTTTTTCTTGGAATGGGTTTCTGGGAGGGTTTGCGGACACAATTCTGATCATGTGTGCAGGCTCTGAAGGGCGCTTTTATGAATTTAGCTCGGCAGCTGTCCAGACAAGAAGGGATGCTCTCTACCCAGAGAGCGTGTGCCCTAGTAAACACATGAATGACTCTCACGGAGCTCTCCAAACACATGCCGTTTGCACTCCATGTGCCCAGCCTTACCTGGTACTGCTGCCCGGTACAGAGGATGAGGTGGTCATAGGGCACGATTTCTCCCTTGGAAAGCAGGACGTGCTTGGCTGCCCGGTCTATGCCAGTCATTCTACCAACCACAACACTGACCCAGGAGCACAGTGACATCAAAGCATAATCTTTATCATTAAAACAGTGGCTGCAAAGAGAGAAGCTCCGTAAGTGACATTTGAGCAGCTGACAGCGGGCATTAATTAGACATCTGGTGAGCTGGTTCAAGTCCCCTAGTGGGCCGAGTCTGTGCTCTTGCTGTGAGTTTACCAGGACCGACACTGGGAGATTGTTCGTTATGAAACACTTAGTCACAAATTGACATCTTCCCATTAAAGCTAAATTGTTCCACCTGGCTTAGGCCAGCCCACGACAGGGAGGGAGGGGGGCTCTGTGTGTGTGTGTGTGTGTGTGCGTGTGTGCGTGTGTGAAATCACTAATATTATATGCTCTTTCCTCCGCTTCTGTTTCATGGAGGTTGGACGTTTTCTTTAGCTGTTGAACTGTCATATTGATCACAGACTCAAAGGGAATGAGGAAGAAGGAAGTGACATTGTCGAGAATTCCCAAAGACAGGGGTCAGAGTCCTTGAATATGCATAACCCTTCCTATTTGCTGATACTTTTCAATAAAGGACTCATTCTTAGAATTAATGTATGGCTTCATGCCAAAACAACAAAACACATTTTATTTAACGAAGATGTCAATTAGGGAATTACGTTTGCAGCAAGTATACTCCCTGGAGACTTTTGGGATTCACCCTACAGGGCAAAGGTGATTTACAGGGAACTGGTGCTTCCATGAACAGCAAGTCCTTTAATGCTGTGGCTTCAAGGTGCTGGAGGCTGCCTGGCTTTCATTTTCTGGGTTCTGTGGGAGTCTGAGCACTCTACGGTAATGTGGTAAGAGCGGGCTTCTTGTAGTTTTAGATTTATTTAAAGATTTTTGTGAGGGTTGTTTCCAGAATTTTCTGAAAGGTTTGACCTTGTAATGATTCTGTTCTGAAGAGTGGGAGTCAAAGGCAATAGGACAATAAGTGTTGCATTGAAGTTTAGGCTGCATGATCCTTTTCTTTTTTAAAAAAAATTTCTTAACATTATTTTTTTATTTTTAGAGATGAGGTCTTGCTATGTTGCCCCGGCTGGCCTTGAACTTTTGGGATCAAGCCATCCTCCCACGTCAGCCTCCAGAGTAGCTACGACTTCAAGTGCGTGTCACCAAGCCCAGCACCATGATCCTTTTTGTGAAGAACTGTGCCATGGTCTGGGTCCCTACTCTTTTGCTAAAGAGCCTAGACTCTGCATTCCCTCGATATATTTCAGCTTTCTCACCTCCTGACGTGGCATAATTAGCCTTCCCTACATGTCTCAGCCATTGTACAGAATGAGCGGGAGAATGTAAGAGATGCTGTTTTGTTAAGTGGGATGCATATGTGAAGGGTATTATTCTAAATAATATTAATGATACATAATCCTGTTTACTTTCTTTGGAGGCAAACAGGATTCTGAAGTGGTAATGGGAGAACATTTTTTCTTTTTGATCCACACGTGAGTCTGGTCCTGCTGCACAAAGAGAATTCTAGTAATGGTGCACATTAGACCCTGTTACGGGGCCTGTGAAAGAGACGGGAGCTCTGGGCTTTGTATCTCTCCATGAAACAACACTTAAGAACAAGAAAATTTCTTCTTAATAAGAAAAGAAAATCGGAGGCTGGCCTGTCGCAGGAAAATAATGGATAGTGAGATGAAATTCTCTTCTAAAAAACCATTTTGATAGCTTTGCAGGAGTACGGGAAACTCCATTGCTTTCATGCACTCATGAGAGGCCCACGAAGGATTGTTCGTATTTGTGATACAGTCCCTACATAAGCATCTGAGATGAGGAAAAATTAAATCTAGTTAGTGCACAGGGATTAGTCTTATGAGGATTTGCCCAAAGGTAAAAGCTCTCCTGGGAAATTTGTGGAAGGCGAAGACAATGCTATTGTTAATGACAGTAAGACAGTAGTGTTGATAATGTCAGAATGCATATTTCGAATTAAAATTTGAAGCTCTGCCCAGTGGGAAATGGCATTGGGGAATGCTGATTTTTAGGAACCTTTACTCAGATGCGAAAGGAAGCATTGAAGAATGTGGGGTGCGGGCTTTTACAATATGTTACTACACTGAATAACATCTGTCAGTTTAAAATACCAGTGTGTAAGTGACTGCTATGCATTCTGGATGTTACTATCCATGCTGAACCTTCTTTAATTTCCTTGCCAGATAAGTGAAACTACATATTGGAGACTGTAAGTGATCTTTTTCCGAAATTATTTCCTAAGCAGAATTAATAAGCATTAAGATTTTAACATAGCAGGGACTGTCTCATGGCTTGGTGACAAGAGAAATGCTTCTACTAGGGTTCTCTGGAAAGGAGACAAGAAACCAAAGAAGGCACATCAATGAAACTTCATGCTTCTCAAGTGAGTTTGACCTTGACTCAAAAATAATGTTGTCTTGACAGAAAATTCTGGAGACAGATGGGAGGAGAAAAAAAGCAAAAATTCGAGATGAGGAAATTTCTGGAAAAAGGCATACTTGAGGAGGGGCAGCTTGCTCAAGGTTGTGGAGCCCCCAGACCGAGCGGTCAAAAGACTTAGCCGAAAGCTCCAGCTGCACGATGAGAAGCAAGTTCCAGGAGGGCACATGTAAGTCAGTGGAGACCTGCACCTCATGGAATCAGAACTTTCCAGAACTGGAAAGAACCTTAGAGTTTCTCATAAAGGTTTAATTGTGACACTTTTAGAGGAAGGACCATCATAATTAACTTTCAGTTAGTAAGGGTTGACTGTCCAGCTAGTGGGTTTCTCCTGTTTCCTGTTCTCCCCTCCTCCCGCCGCCTTCCCTTCGGCTCCATCCCAGGCATGTCATTAGCGCCTCCACCAGAGGCTGCACAGGGCAAGGGAGAGAAGCCAAAAATGGTTATTCAGAAAATAATCACAACAATAACAAATCAAAACACTGGTTAAGGACAAGTTCAAAATTACTATTTAGAATGAGGAATTTAAATCATTAAATTTATGGATGTCATTTGCACTTGATATTTTTAAACTCTTTGCCCAGAGATAATTTCCTTTATTGGGGTATGAGGACCATTTGAAAGGCAACATCCTGTTTATGATTCATTCTGGTTTCTAAGAAGTATGATGACATGCAGTTACTCATGCAAAGGGATCTGGCTGTGTTATTTAGTCTCTGTCTTATACTTGAGTGAAATGAGTTTTGCAGATATTTTTGGAGGTAACATTCATTTAGTCCACATTATTCATTGAGCACTCTCTATGTGCCAAGCACTGTCCCAGGTGTTGAGGACACATCGATGAATACAAAGGCAAAAATTCCTGCCCTTGTGGAATTTATAGTATAGTTGAAGCATCTAGAATATAAAGAATAAACATAATTTTAAAAAGCAAATTATATACTATTTAGAAGGATTTCCAGCAGTAAGAAAAAATTAGAGCAGAGAATGGGGGACTGAATTGTGTTGGGGTGTTGAGGTGGTCAGGGTAGGCTCATGGAAAAGGTGACATTTAAGAGAGAAAAGCAAAGACCTCAAGATGGGAACTTGCCCGTTATGTTTGAGAGACATCAAGAAGGTTGATGTGGCTAGAGAAAAAGGGCAAAACTAGTCAAAGGTGACAAAGTAGACAGGGAGAGATTTTAGATCAGAGCATTCTAGAACTTTCTGTGATGATGGCAGTGTTCTTTATCTGTGCTTTCTATTAATAATATGGTAGCCACTGGCCACATGTGGCTAATGGGATCGAGGAGCTGAATTTTTCATCTCATCTAATTTTAAGTAATTTAAATTTAAATAGCCACATGAGGCTAGTAGCCACCACATTGGATAGCGCAGCTCTGGATTGCGAGGAGTTGGTATGATTGGAGTCACATTTTTGCAGCCTTGCTCTGGCTACTGTGTTGAGAATGCAGAGAGGCAAGGACAGAGGCAGGGACCGTGGTGACTTTCCACCCGGGCACTTGGTCTGCCTATGCAGTATCACACCGCAGAAAGTCAGTTATTAGCTGTTCTCTCCCATAACATGCCCAGCGTGGGATTGACAGAAACCTTTACCCAGCTGACTGAATTAAATCCCTCATAAGACATTTATCCATAAAAACAGTATTTCCTGGGAATCATATAATTTAGAAAGAGGAAAATTAGAGGAAGGGGATATCCATGTGTTCTTAGGCAGAATTTGGTGTTATGCTCATTTTAACAAGAATCCAGCAAGCTTGGCTTATCATATACTTTTCACAATCAAAAAAACCCAAAGCTCAGACACTTAGTGGTAGGGGCTGATCTGAATCTGAGTTCTCCTGGGCTCAAAATCCATGTCCTTTATACTGCACCATAACGACATCCTTCAAAAAAATATTAAAGTTTATAGTTTCGTAGAAGTATTAGGTCAAAATCAGCATGGTTCTGTGGGCAAGGAAGCTGTGGTTTTTCTCACTGTTTGATGGAAAAGCAAGTCTTTTTCACTGAGAAGAGAGGGTCCCTTCATCACGCACTCTCAAATGGACCCCCTGAGAGGGAACAATTTCCTTCATCCTCATTGGAAAAATTGGAAGATTGTTTCTAGAGGCAGGGAGCCTAATATTTCTTGTACCCATGTTTTGCTACAGGAAATTAAAATTAATACTTTGTGATAAGGAAATGGTATTGTCTAGAAGGCATTTTATCAAATAATGATTCCACTGGGATGAAAACAATAAAGCTTGCCCAGACTGGCATGGAAGTTCTCTGATTGCAAATGGCCAGGTTAGGTGTGAGACACATACCCCAGTGAGGTGCCTTGTTGGATGCAAATATAGTCACCAAGCTCCACTGCTCTAGTGTCACTCAGAACCCAAATGCAGGGGTGCCTGGGCCCATAGACTCCGTCCCAATTGCTTGGAACAGGGCAGATGTCTTCCCACAGATACAAAATGGTGGCCCGGCCCTGCCACTCTTGGCCATTCACTTGTTAACAAGTTTGTACGTGTATCTCCTAAATAATGTCTGAACTCCAGGAGAAAAACCTACCACTTTCCCTTTCCAATCTGAAATTCACTATTTAGCATAAAAAAGACTGCGCATGAATTAGGACATTTAGGACTCAGAATGAGAAAGCAAATAGAATTCATACTCAGTTGCTAAAAACTTCCTTTTTTCGGCACCCAGAAGGTTTTTTCCAGGGAGTCCGTGAGTTGAAATCAGGATGAGATTATCAAACTTCAGGTGAGAGCTACGGAGAAAGAAAAAAAGAGGAAAAGAACAAAAAGAGTTTAGGCTTGAATTTAGTGCAGGTTTATCATAATTCAATTTAATGTTATATCACATGTCATCCAACTGTTGAATTTTTCTTTGAAGCCAGCAACTTTTTGCACAGCCCTTCAAACAGAACCGACCACTGAAATGAAAAAAGGAAGGTGGCGCGGCAGCCGCTATTGCAGGAACTTCAGCCTCACACAATAATGGCAGGACAGACCCTGTTTAATTTTCTTCATTTAATTCTCAAAGTAAAACAAAATAAAACCCACAAATTGGGAGGAGGGAGGTAAATACGGTATACATTAATGCAGAGTTTGAACTTTAGACTACTTCTAAGAAACTGCTTAGAATCATAACCACCAAAGCTAAACCTGGCTGAGTGCTTACAGTCAAGCCCTTTGCGTGTAATGAGGTCAGTAATACCATTATCCGTATCTTATCAGGCGGAACTGGGGTGAAGTGATTTGCCAAGACCATATTGCTAGTACGTCAAGAGCAGGGTTTGAACCCAGGCTGTCTCGCTCCAGCATCCTCTCACCTAACCTCTGCCCGTACTGCCCTGCAGACCTCAAATTGTCTAAAAGGATCCAAAGATCATCTAATTCCCATCAGTCAACAAGAGCTTTATTACTTTCAGATACATACAGTTACTCAAATCAAGATACTAAACTGTCACCTAGGTGAAAATTCTGGAGGATTCCTTTTAAGAGCAAAACTTCCTTATATTTGCACCAGGTTTTCCAGAGCCCACGGCACATTCATAGGCATGACCACAGAATCTTCAAGACGATGTATGTTGGGGTGGGGGAGGGGCAGGTTTTTATGACCCATATTTCATATGTAAGAAAATCAGGGTTGGAAATGGAGAGTAATTTGTTCAAGGTCACGAAGCTCATGAGCAGCGGGGCTAGAAACAAAGGCCAGGACTTCCGACCCTGATGGCGCCTTGTGCCACTCACCCGCGCTGCCCCTAGCTGCCCGAGAACCAGTCCTGCGTTAGGGCCCACCCAAGCGGAGGCCTCTGTAGAACTCACGTGCTGAACACTCACTCTGTGTTTGCTCTTCAGTATTGACAATGTGCCCTCTGGTTACAGTCAGCAAAATTATATGGGTGAAGATTAACATCTTTTCACAGGGTTTGGGCTGATGAGAAAGACATTTTCTTCTAAAATCTCTTCTTAGTTCATACCTCCCCTTCAGTCAACCAAATGACAAAAAAAGAAGGCTTCACCAAGTCAGAGGAAAACACCTGCCCTCTTTTCCCATGAGGAGACTGGAAAGGTTCCAAATGTGGAAATGCTATCAATTTGCTGATAATCTGTTAAGTAGCGCTGAGGGCAAGAGACTTTTGGTGGTGGCACCGGCGGGCAACACAATAAACTCAACTGCACCTGACATTTAAAAATAGCTAAATATTAGGAGAGGTTTTGATCTAAAGTCTCTAAGGATGGGTGTCATTTAAGAATATTCTTATTTTATATGAAGAAAACTGAGCACATCTTATCCTCTCATAATAAGAATAAAAATTTTGAATATCTTCAAATAACAGAAAGGTCACAATTAACCCCAGCTACTCAGGGCTGCCAGTCTGCAAGTGCACACCAATGACAGCCCTCTGATTTATTACCATTTAATGGAAAAGCAAATAATAATAATGATATGTGTTATACCCACATGCAGCAAAAATTTGTCCCGGCTTTGGATTCTATGTGATCGACATGTGGTTTATATTATACTAATAGTAGTTATACATAGGCCCTTTTTATGGCCCTATGTGAATAGGATGCTTAATAATTATCCAGCTATATTTTTTACTACAAAGATAATCCCTTTGGCACCAAATAATTTGAATTATCTAGCAACATGGATCAAATGACTTGTAAATTGCCAACTTACTGCATTGTGTTATCCTAAATTATGCTATTGTACAATTAAAAATTTCCCCTAAAAACAGGTTTTTCTTACATATCATCTATAATGATATAGTACAAAGATTTTTTTTCCAGGGAGGAGGCATTTTCTGGATTATTATATATTAAAAAAACCAGCTTTTCACTCCTTTAGCTCTAGCCAAAATCCTTTTGCATTCTTTGTGTGGCTGTTCTGGGCCTTTCTCCAATCTTTGAGTTCCCTGCTGTCACCCTTCTTGTCCTTTCTACTATCCTCCTCCCTCATTCTCAAGTGGGCACATGTCCTACATCATAAAGGAAACACAGACCAGCCACCAGGCTTCCTTCCTTTTCCCTTCTGGCCATGTCTGGATGCATCTACAGGAGACTTCATCCATCTCTCTGAGTCAGAGGAGAGATGTCTCTCCACGAACCCTGTCTGTTCTTCAGGTCTTTCTTCTACCTCTCCCATCCCCCACACCAGCAAATTTCTCTTACAACTAGACTTAAGACACCTGGTTGTGGCTAGTCCAGCACTGATAAGGCGGATCCGTGCAGTCAGCAGGGGCCATGGCCTGCTTCTCTGCTTCTCCATGTGAGCTTTCCATTCCCAAGGTCACCTCAGGCCCAAGGTGGCTCCTGAGCCCCGGCCATCACAGCCACGTGACAAGCACAAGGCAGGAGGAATGGGCAGAAAGGGCTGCCTAGTAAGGGACCTTCCTAAAAGTTCCACATGACATTCTTGTTTACATTGTCAGAACTCAGTGACATGGCCAGAGGGTAGCAGTAAGAGAGGCTGGAAATGCAGTTTTTCAAAGAAAAACACAGTGGTTTAAACAATAACAATAATAACAACAACACACAATGGTTTTTCAAAGAACTGCATTGCCGAGGGTTCTGTTACCAAGGACAAAGCACAGAATGAGTAAGTCGAGGCAACTAGAAATCTCTACTCTAGTTGACTCATGAAGAGAGGGTGGGATGGGGCTGGGAGAAGATCCTTAGTAATCAGGATCCAGGCAAAAAATATCAGGTGGACTCCACAAGGTTTGACCAAATGAAGGCAGAGGCATGTGCAGGTTACAGGAGTCAAAAAGGGATGAGCAATTATCCAGGGACTCTCAACAGTGGATATCATTGTTGATCCTAAGCCCAAAGGAGCAAGAGATGGAGGAAGTATCGAGAGCCCAGGGGCTGTGGCTGTAGAACATGGGGTCTGAGACAACATTGCCTAAAGATTCTCCTTTCTGACTGCTCTTTACCTGGATCCTCCTCCATTATCCCATCTCCCTGGGTGATGTTGCACACCACCACGACTTCATCTTACATATTTACTATTGTGTACTATATTGTATTACAGTGTTTCTTGGAGCTATAATCTAATTTCTAAACACCTAGCAGTCCTAACTGGAATGCTCCAGGGTAATCGCAAATTCAATATGAGCCTGAACAAAGCTCTTGGTAGCCCCACCCCGCTCCTCCTTCATCTCCATCAAAGCCATGGCCAATCAGCCACCTCTCAAGCTAGGAACGTGGAAGCCACTCTTAGACCTCTTTGCAATTCCCACATTGTCACCATGTGGGAATTAAATGAATTTGTATCTGTATAATACATTTTCAATAAATACTAAGTATTTTTATTACCAAACTATTAAGACCAAATTCACTAGCATGGTATATAACATCCTTATAGTTGGGTCCTAACCTAACTTCCCAAACCTTCTTTGTGATATCAAACTTCTTGCTATTTAGTGAAATATCCCTGCCCTTTCATGCCTTTATATAAAAATATCATCAGCATTTTCATTTTTCCCTCCAACCTCATATTTTTGCTGTGATAGTTCCCTCTGTAATCTGAGTTTAGCAACACCCAAATATTTAATTCTTACATCTAAGAGTATTGGTCCAAAATCATTAAGTTTATTAATGTATAATTCTAATAGATTGATTTTTAATTTGATTATCTATACATATTCAAAAAGTTCCTGCAAATGGAACAGTGTGTCACAGGGTACAGCTTGGCTCTGGGCATGTATTAGATGAAACAGCAGGAACAGCAGAATCACAGATAAAGCACAACTCTCGGATCTAATGGTGTTGGCTTAATGTTTATAAACAATATCTAATATCACCGTGAGCCCTCAGCTCCAAAATCAAAGGTCACCATATCGTGAAAAAGAAAGTTCAAGTTAAGTGCTCAAGCCAATGAAACATTAAACAAGTGCACCTGCATTTTCGCAGCAAATAATTCCAGTGGGGATTTCACGTTGCTGTGGATACAAAGGGAGGAACAGCTCAAAGATACTTGTAAAGCAGGGAGGGATTAGGGTATCCAGGGAAATAAGTAAAAGGTATTGTGTTTCATTCCATGCTTCAGGAGGACAGCTACAAAATTAGGTCTAAACATCCTTATCCTTCAAATAAAGAGGGTCACATTGCCAATTTATTGTGAACACAATAAAAGAAACATAAAACTTTTCACGTTGCTTACCCTCTGGGCGGTAGAAACCTGTCATCCCGATGGGCGATCCCTCATTATTTTTTAGGTGATTTTTTTTGGAGGGAATATAGTAAAGGCAACCAAAACAAGTGATTTAATTAACTACTTTTATTAATGCTTTTATTTGAAGAAATAGATGATGTACAGAAAAAATAATTACCCCACATCAATTTAAATGTCTCATTTTCATTTACTAAAATCTCTGCTTTCTGACTGGTTCAAAACTGACAAAAATATTTGCCAAATGATAAGAAATCTTAGCTCAGGATAGATATTTAACCAAACTGTATATTTTACTAGTCAAAGAATAACTCAGATTTAATTTAGTCTTAATAATAACATGTACTGTTATAAAATGCTCTATAGATGGGGTTTAAAAGTTGGGAGTTATATGAACTCCTAATATTAGAAGGAAAATATAGGGCAAAACAAATCAAAACAAAATAATTGTAAGTATGGGGCAGATTAAGAAAATCTGCCAATTTTTCTCTGAAAAAATTTTAACTTTTTTCAGCAATTATTTTTTTCTATTTAGATCAGAAGAGACTTTTTGATAATGCCCTGGCCTGTTTATTTCATTTTTCTTTTTACTTCTTAAAAACTTTTTATTTTGGAGAATTTCACACATACACAGGAGGTAAAAGAAGCTTAACAATTAACCAACATTCTATTGCTTTTAAAATACTCTCCAACATTTTTTGTTGTTGTTGGAGTATTTTAAAGTAAACCCCAAACATTGTATTATTTCAACATAAATTATCTAACATGTAGGAATCTAAAAAATAAAATAAATTGCAGAAAAGGGGGAGGATACAGGAAACTATTACACACTTAAAGAGACTTCAGAGACGCATTAACCAAATGCAGTACTTGGACCTTATATACATCCGTATCCAAACAAGCCAACTGCGAAAGACAATTTTAAGACCACTGGGTAAAATTGAACATGGACTGGTATTAGATGATATTAAGGAAGCACTGGGTTTTTGTTTAAGTGTGTTAATGGTACTTATTCCATTTTTGTTGTTGGTAAAGATTAAACTGCAGCTGCATCCATGGCCATGAAGCTGTTGGTAATGGCACATTCCGACCTCCAGGGGGAGACAGGAGAGAGAGAGCCAAAGAGGAGGAGTGAGATGAAGGAGTCTGAGCACATCTAGAAGGAAGTGGAAAGTTCATGGGGTGAGGCAAAGGTCAAAAGTTCTCTCCCTGATCCTGCTTCTCTCTTCCCTTGGGTTTCATCTTGCCTGGCTCCACCTTCAGGTGGTGGGTCAGAGCTGTCCTAGTCTTGGCAGCCCCTGTAGGAACCAGGATGGGACCTGGAGAAAGGTGACAAGTCTCTTAAGCCTACCCTGAGTCCAGGATTGTGTTCTGGGGTGAGGATCTGGAACCAGACCTGGATCTGACACTGAGGTACAAGTGTCTGCCTGGAGTGTCCTGGGTTCTCGGTGCAGTTCTCCAGCCCCTGGCAGGGGAAGGGTATCGTGGTCAAGGTAAGGGGTTGGTAGGGGGAAGATTTGGGGATTCAAGTTCTCAGAGGCAAAGCTCATGTATCTCTGCACAAAAGAAACACTTAAATCCTTACTGAAAAAATGAAAATGTGTGACATGCTTGAAACGTCAACTGAAAAAATAACAATAAAATTTGGAAGTTCTGGCAAAATAGACTAAAATAAAATAAAATTTTCCTTTAAAATTTATGGGAGATGATTAATGATGTCTTTATCTATATATATGAAGTAAAAAATTTATACATTTATACTTTGAGCATATGTTTATATACATGGAGAATATACAAGATGCAAATACCAAGATGGCAGCTACAAAAGACAAGTCAGAAAGGCTTCACATACAGGAGACAAAATACAAGACACAAATCCATCAGTTCCTTAAGACTGGAATAACTAAGCATTATGGGAATTCAATATCGAGTGAGATCACTTCTGGTGGAGAAGGACAAAGATGGGTTTTATGTTTCGGGCAAATGCTGTCTATTAGGGAGTCTTTATTAACACCACATGGGCAGGTTTCCTCATGCTTGGCAGATATTTCTTCTTGGTCCTTCCTTCTTAATAGTGATAGTTTAAGCATGAAGCTTTGTGAAATGTTATCTGCTAAGTATAATTTTGGATGTTAATACTGTGAACATAGGGTCATGACTTCAGCTATACAATGTTAATGATAACTTAATAATGAGGTCTGGTAAGCCCCAAAATAATGATGTGATTTAGAAGTTACATGATTTGTTGAGAATTAGAAAATGTGGTTTGAAAAACAAACCCATAAAAACAAGTTTGTTACAATGAGCAATTATAAGGGGAAATAAGTTTCCTTAAAGATAAGACCACCAATTTTGAGGAAATGTCTACATAAATGGTTCCTAAACACAGCTGCACATTAGAATTACCTGGGGAGTCTTAAAAATACTGTACATATTCATGGAACCCACCCTAGCTCTACTGAATTGTAACATCAGAAACAGGAGCCTAGGAAACTGTACTTTTACAATGTTCCCCACCCCGCAGCCACCCCCAAGTGGCTGTGATGTGCAGAATTGTTGCAGAGTCTAGAACTTTTGCAATCTACTGCTTATAGAAAGAATCACTCTACATTAACCCTAAAATCTGGAAGGTGATTGAAACATTTTTCTCCCCAAGTTCTTAAAACAAAAGGGGAAATTCAAAGCAGTGTTTTTCAAGCCCAAATGCCTTACAAATGTTGGTAGTGTTGGATTATCCCTTTGAAAGGAATTATCTTCAGAGGATAAAACATTAAACACTCTTAGAGACACTTAGAGATAAACACGGCTTCCAGAAGCCATCTGCTCAGTGACGGCCTTGCCTGGGCTGGGTCTCACACAGTGGCTCACTGCACTTCCACTCCCCAGAGAGGATGACCACCTGTCATCTCTACTGAAGGGCCCCCATGCCTGTGTTTTCAGGCCAGGCTCTTTCTAGGCTTCCCCTCCAAATTTCCACCTAACATCAAGTGCTGTAAGAGGGGGTGCAGTTTGGTATCTCCTTATTCCATGAATGTACTTGTACATGGTTCTATTTGTATTAGGATAAAAGAATTCAACGGGTGGGAGTCATAGCCTTAATCCTCCCTCTGCAGGGGGGAAAGAAAGTGACTGGTAGATTCAGAGCTGAGGAAGGGGGCCAGAATGCATGGCTGAGGGTGTACGGTATACTTTGTTTTTTAGGGAGTGAGGCTGCACATGAAAAAGGTGGGGAGGGTAGGACAGGGCTGATGGGAAAAAGATAGCATCAGCCTAGTGGCATTGAAGACCAAGCAAATCCCTAGGGGGCCTGTTAACACACAGACTGCTGGGCCCCATTCCAGAGTTTCTTATGCAGTAGGTCTGGGGTGGGCCCTGAGAATTTGTATTTATAGAAGTTCCCAAATGATGTCCATGCTGGTGGCCCAAGGACGACACTATTCTAGGGGCAGAAAACTGAGAGGCTCCCAGGAGTTTGGGGTGCTCAAGGAGGGTAGAGTTTAATATAAGTTTCTATGAAGTATATGATCACATTAAATATTTGAGAGACATGAGTAAAGGCTGAATTTTTTGTCTTGCCTTTTTTTTTTTAAATGTAGCAGAACTCTTGGCCTTGGGGTAGGGGTACAGGCACAGCCTCCTAAGATTCATATGGTCAACTTGAGATTATTGGTAGAATAAAGGTCCCTAAGCATGTCAAAGTTAAGGATTTCAAAGCATCCAATATCAGGAAAGGGCCTAAGAAACATCCACCATACAGCAATGGTGGTCAGCTAGAGCCCCTTGAAAAGACCCCAAGGTGGGTCATGATCCATAAGGAATCTGGACGTCCCTCAGTTTGGGTGGATAGCTAACAGAGAAGTGGGCAACTCCAATTTTCTCTAGAGTCAAGCAGTTTTGCAAAATAGAAACACCACAGGATGTTGGGCTGATTGCTTGGTCCTCCTGATGTCAAAGCAAAGGTGGTGGCCAACTTAGCCAGATTCCGGGGGAAAGTTTCACAAAGGACCAGATGCAACTGCTGGCTGGAAACATCTCTGGTTCACCCCTAATCTTTAGGGAAGAGGGCATCCTCCGCACTGAGGAGATTCCATCTCCCTAGTCACTTCTCTCCTTTGAAAGTCAGTGCTGGTTTCCACCAGGGATCTAAATATGAAAATTCAGTTAGTGGGGAGGTGTCAGTCTAACAAATATTGAATGCTAGGCATTCTGACAGATGCTTTGCATGTGTTACTTGATTTAACCCTCGTGCTTGTGTATGAGGAGGGATTCTGGGGTGCTTTCCCCATAACACAGTGAGGAGATTGAGGTTCATGGATATTGAATAATTCTTCTGGGCTCCATCAGCCATGGCAGAGCTCAGACTCATTCCACTACAGCCTAACTGAGGCTTTTCACACTTGAGTGACCTTTAGCCTCCCCTGGAGGGTCATGAAAGCACAGATCTCTGGGCCTCACCTCCCAGGTTTCTGATTCAGTCCTTAGAGAGTGGGGCCTGAGTATCTGCACTTCAGACAGGTTCCCAGGTAATACAGAAGGTGCTGTTGCACACGCCACACATTTGGAAAACTATTGGTTTAACCTTATCTCCATCCCAGAGGAGAAATAAAGTATTCGCCAAGACAAAGCCTCCAAGTGCCATCTTTTTTCCAGCAAAGCTTTCTGGTGGAGGTGTACACCTGGGATTCTCTTTAGAGCTGCAAGAACACCACAAAATCCTCTCGATACAGCCTTCTTATCTAACCTTTGCTTTTTCTCTGCCTTTGTCTATGTCCACATGCTTCCATAAAAGGCAACTGTAAGAATATTAACAAGAAAGAAGGGAACAAACTAAGGAAACTAAGGGACAGTAAGGACACTCTGGCAGATGCTGCTGGGGCCTACCCACATCACCTTGGCCCACCTGGTGATCTGCAGAGGATTTCCTACCTTCTCTGCCTAAGGCCATCCTTGACCATAGGAGCTAGAGGGACAGGCTGGAAGAACAGCCCAGAGTGACCACAAATAACCAGGGCAGGGACTAGGGGATAAATATCGCAGCTTCCTCCCCCCAAAAGGGACCAATCTCAGCTGTGTCCCTCTGAGGGTCCCAGTGGGATGGAGCTTCAGTTGCCCCCAGTGGTGACCCACTGAGAAGTGCATCTTTTGGTTTTGTTGGCTTTCCTCACTCCCCTGTCTCACTGCCCTGCTCTCTCAGGCAGTTCCCTAGGATCACTCCCAAATAAAATACTTGCACCCCAATTTTTTGTTTTCAGCCTGGTTTGACAGAATGCAAACGAAGATAGGCACCAAAGTCATCATTTGAAAATTATCTGATAGCAGATGATGAAGACTGAGTAGGCAAGTATACCACTCAGTTCTGGGTACGTGGTTTGCACTTGGGGTGATCATGAAAAACGCATTTCCTACTTAACACCTGTAACCCCAAAGAATCACAAAGCATCCACACACACACACAAAACAACAATAAGCTGATATGTCCCCACCAAAAAGGCCCAATATTGCTCAAAGTAGACTGCTTTTCTTTTGTTCTGGGAGTTTCTAAAGTGGGTATCAGGAGATAAATTATACTGAAATGAGTATAATTTCCAGGAGTGGATGATTTCTGTAAATGAAGATACTTTTATTTAACATTAATTACATTTAAATATGGGAATCAAATTAGGAAGCCCAATTGTGATTAGTGACACTAGGGCGAGTTCCGGGTCATTATTTTCTGATGGCAGAATGTCAAGTCCTCCTGCCTGGGGAGGCTGAGCCTCTGTGCCTGACATGTACTGTCCCCTGCCCCCTCTGCTCCGGCCACCAGATGATCCCGCTGGGATGCCAGCATAGCAGTACGGCCCTGGGGCTCTGCCCCACTTTGCTGCCTGATGCCCTGGCCCATCAGAGGGCAGCCCTGCAAGCTCCAGGCCTCCCCACCACACTGCTTTTTCACAGGGCAATGCACAGGGCAATGGGAGGCGGGGGGCGGATGTCCATCGATTCACATGGCAGAGACCAAGAGGATGGGACAGTCACGATCACAAACCTGCTCATTGCGGTTTAGCTCTGAGATAAGCAAGGAAGCACTGACTATTTAATTAGTCACCTAATTAGTGACAAGCCACACTGAAGGTTTCAGATGTCCTCAGACAAATGTAAAGATAAAAAGCCTAATTAAGCTACAAGCACTAGGCTGGCCGCTGCCAGAGCCCACAGCTGTGCCGGATATTGTGCGGAACTGCGCGGGCCGATAACAGGACTTGTGGTCATTCAGCCGCAATTGTAGCTTTAAAAACATGCCCTGCTAGTTCCAAGCTATTCCTAGTCACCTCAATGTACTCAACCAGAGGAGGGATCGATGTCTAGGTCGAAAATCTGTGACTTCATCTTTTGGTGAGATGATTTGGTTGTTTTTTGAGAAAACTCTTCTGGGCAGTGGGTGGAGAAGACAAGGGGAGCCTGGGCTTTCCAGGGCCCACCGTCGCCTTCTGTGAATCAAAGTGCATCCCTCTAGTCGCACACAGAGTCGTGGGGGCGCCACCTGGGCAGCTTCAGTCACTGTTATTCTCTGATTCCTGCGTGCATTTTTCAAGTGCCATCACAGGCTCTTCAAGAGATTCTTTACACCAGAATTAAATTAGGAAGGATTTTTAAATAATGGATTAAAAGGAACTGTCTCATAATTAGGAGTAAATGCCATAAAACACAGAAGCATAGACGCACAGGCTGAAGCAGAATAAATAGTAACTGCCCCAGCTCAGTGAGCTCATGCCCACGAGAAAGTGGAGAAGCTGTTCTGCCTAACGAGGGGGACAATCTCTGTGTCTAGAACACTGCCTGGGGCAGGGCCTGAGGCTCTGCATTTCTAACGCAGTCACAGGAGATGCCAATACCACTGGTCCAGACCGCACTGGGAGCAAAAAGGATGTAAAAAGAGAAGAGAATTTCATAGACCTGGTTCCTGGCCTTTTTTTGTGTAGCGTTTTCATGTCTTTTTAAAAATGATTTTGGAGTATCTTTGTAGAAAACTTGAAATATTGAAAGTATTGCATTTGGGGAGTTCAGCAGGGCTAGCCTTGGTGCACAATATGCCTGGTCAAAATTCGACTTTCTAAGCTTTGCAGAAAGAGGCCTCTTGCTTTCTGCAAGGAGCTTTTAGACTTCATTGAAAAGCTCTCCTTCGGGAAATAGTGTCTCCTTAACACACAGCATAAGCTCACCTCAGGACTTGGGTGTTGATCCAAGAATAGGGAGTGCACTTTAGGCCTCTCCCTGATGGGGTTCGTGGATTTCCTAGGGTGATGGCACCTTCGGGCTGGCAGGATGTGGGGATCCCCTGCTGTGACCCTCCTAGGACTACCCTCAGGGTCACAGCATGGTTGGCAGCAGAGATGGACTTACAGCCAAAGCCGAGTCCTTTCTGTTTCTTCCAGTGGTTGGGGTTTTAAGGAAGTCTTATCATTAGAAGGACTGACTGCATATGTAACACCTATACTGCCCAAGCCAGGAACCTTCAGTCCCAAAGAGCAAGGGCAGCCAAATGAACACAACCCACCAATCAGAAGAGCCGTAATCTAAAATAATTCTGGTCCATCATTTGACTGTCTTGGGCATTATGAAGAATGCCCATAATTTACACTGAAAGGTCTTGAGATCTGCCCTTTCCCTCCTCCTGCAACTCACTGCCCTTTACCCTGTAGGGCGAGCTGGCGTTGCCTTCCTCTAATCCTCCTCCCCGGGAGAACTGCTCCCAGGCCCTGTCTCTGGCCCTGCTGTCCTGCCCCCTCCCAGCTCCCTATCCTCTCCAAGGAGGTCCACACCCGGCAAGGCAGGGGATGGGAAGAGGACAGGATACTTCCTCCTCAGCTCCCCTCAGAAGCCAGATGCACAGGATGGGGCGGGAGTGGGGGCGAGGAAACAGTTAGCAGAGCCTTACCCAACCCTGAATAATGCTGCACACAAACCTCCATACCTCCATGGGGCTGATACAATTGCAGAAGGCTCTGTGAGCAGGGCCGTCTCCTTGCCCCCCGATCCCTCCAGCCCACACTAGAGGATCTCCAGGGCCAGGACCAGGACAGGGGGAGAAGACAAGGGAAGTAAGGACTGGAACACTGGGGCATGTCCCTAGGGAAAAGCCTGCCACACATCTCCCCCAGCACTGGAGGGCCCGAGAGGCTCTCCCTAAGAAGGACAAGATGCAGGTGCTGACAACCAAAAGCAAGAAGGTGCGTCTGTGCAGATGTGACTGTAAATGGGTAGCAGCTGAGGGCCGGATAGACTATTGTACTAAAAAAAAAAAATCAAAACACCACCCTCAATATTGCCTCCTCACACGGAGCTTGCACGTCTTAGTGGAGTAGGGGGTGACTTCCAGCAAAGCATTTAGGCTCTCCCAGTAACACCTCAGCACTTGGGGAAAGAAGGATACGGCAAGGACACAGACGTTATGCAAGGACTGCTTTTGGTGTCCTTTAAAGAGGAGACCAAATGTACTTTATAATTTCTTGCATAGAAATAAAATAAGAACAAAGAGTTGTGTCTGTTGCATCACCAGATGACGGGATTACCAGATTTTCTAGAAAAAGAGGTCACTGTACTGGGCCTCAGATGAATTTTCAGAAACTCTGGTGCTTCTGCCTAGTCTGGTGATGCAACTGGAGAGTATAAGGAAGGTGATTTTCTTAAATCTTGCTTCCAAAATGTGGATTTAATCCTTACTGGTGAGCATGTTTGGTGAAAACTTTATTTTCTTCAATTTCATTCTGGCTCAAATCATTTATAAAATTAAGTTCTAATGGCAGCTAAACCGGGAAAGTAAAATATTCAGGAGGTTACTATGGTGATTGCTAATTTAAAATAATTAGAGAAAATAATGAGAAAACTATTTTCTCTCTTAAGGATTAGGGACCTGTAAACTGACACCAGTCTATTTTTAGTGTACATAATCTGTATAACGATGATAGAGAATTATGAGTGCTCTAAAATGCTTTAAAAAGGTCTGTTTGATTGGGAAATTTAATCAACCCAATATTGATATCAAAATTTATACTTGTCTTTATTAAATCTAAGTTGATTCCACAAAAAGAAAATTACGTGTATATATCTCAATGTAATCATTTAAACAAAACATTATGGCTAAGTACAAAGCTGAATTAAGATTTAAGACCTGTTTACGATAACTTCTTACTGACTACAATTTCACAACTCTACCCTGATAATTTATCATTCAAAAATGCTTGCATAAGGCTTGCTGTTCAGAATTTTTAGACAAAGACACTCATTAGAACGAGTAAAGCACTCAACTACAGTGTGGCACACTCAGGAAAATGAACATTCCTAGGTGCTTCTCATCATTTCATTTTTGCAATGAAATATTGCTGCAAACTGACCACATTATTTAAAGCACATGAATTTTGTTGCTAAGTTCAATAATGACACGTAATTTATTTCTGGTTAACTAAGGGTATGTTCTGGAGAACTGAACAAATTGGCTACAAGGTGAAAAAATCAGTTCTTTTCTTTATCTGGTTAATGTGATGTCAAGTGAGCAAAATAATCATTTGAGGTTAGCTCATCTCCCTGTTAACCAGGCACAGACACCTCTCAAGGGTCATTTCCTCCATCCCTTTTCTTACCCAACCCCTCACAAGGCCCCACCTATTTTCTCTGAGCTGATAACTTTGCTGGCTTCTAGAGGAGTCATGGTGGGTCGCATCTTCCCATATCCCACTTACATCTTAGCACCTGTAGTTTTGAAAAGTAGCTAAGGTTTCTCATGTGATGCTGAGCAAAACATTAGGAAAAAAACTGGACTCTTTTAATTTAGGGCTCTGTGGTTTCCCAAAGTAAGGGTTTTTAAAACATCTACGAGACTTTTAAAAAAATAAATGAAGACAAGTCTGAGAGAAGTTAGGCGATGCACCTAGGGTTGGGTTCCATGTCAGGTATTGGTGATGCCAGGCCATGATCCCAAGTTCTCAGACAATAACTCAGGGCTCTTCCTGTTAAAGAGGTGCAGAAATTCAATGAGCAGATGGAAATGTAGACTGGGGAGGCTGAGATTCCTTGAGAATCACCTATCGGGAAAACGGGCTCTGAAAGGAAATCTGATTTAGTGCTTTGAGTATGATGAGAAAACAGCATCCGAAGAGGTGTGTAGACCTCAGTCTTCCCTGAAGGGTTTTACCCTGTTCCCAGGAACCCAACATGTGGAGGTTGGAAGAAAGGTCCTGGCCTGCCTGATCACATGGAGGACCTGTTAACATACAGATTCCTAGATCCTTCCCCAGGAGTTCCTGGTTCTGTATGTCAGTTCAGGGTCTGGGAATCTACATCTTTAACAAATGTACCACATGATTCTTAGGATCTGGCCAGTAAGAGAAGCACTCATTTAGAAGAGGGTTCAGCAGACTTTTTCTTGAAAGGGCCAGATAGTACATATTTTAGGGATTTAAGGCCATATAGTCTCTTTGTAGCTACTTGAGAGAGTAATCTGCCATCAAATCTGCCATTGTACCATAAAAACGGCCACAGACAACACATAAATAAATGAGTGTGGCTGCATTCCAATAAAGCTTTATTTGCAAAAGTAGGTGGAAAGCCAGATTTGGCCTGGGGGCTATAGTTTGCTAATTCCTGGTGTAGAATATTCTGCTGATTCATTCATCCATGTAAGCAAGGTGTGTGTGGTAGCAAATGGATTCAGGTCTGTTTTCTAAAGGAGTTCTCTTCAGCTGTAGGAAGAGAACTTTTACTATTTAAAAATAAATACAGTAAAACAACTCACCAAAATACCAATGTCTCTAGGAAGGAAATTCCAACACTGGATGCACCAACCACAACAATCTTGGCATTGACAGTTATTTTAGGTTCCAACGTTAGTTTTCTGTTTGTATGGTTTAAGGCATAACTTATCTGAAAAAAAAAAATACAGAAAGAGGGAATCAAAGAAAATATAGCTGAGTCTGTACTCCCAAATTTGCAATCACGTGGAATTATTTTGCTAGGATATTACCAGCAAAACAAACCTAATAATGCCATGCACAGCCATGGTGAAACGCATGGGAAGGTATTTTTAAGAAACTAATGTAGGAATATGAAAATATGCCTAACCCCTTGGCTGGGTCACGTCAAAATGCTTGGTTAGGATGATTTTGTCTTACTGCTGACAGATGTTTCATATAGAACCCTTAATGATTAGAAATGAGAAGGTAAATAATCCTACAAGAAAAAGGCTAAGCTACTCCTCAAGAATCTGTAGTTCCATAGAAGGTCTTCAATCCTTCCTTATGTCTAAGGTTTCCCTGAAATCTTGAGTGAAAAACTATATTAATAGGGTACTTGAAAACAACTTTTATCTCACATTCATTTCTGCATCCCTCACACTACTTAACACACTATTATTGAGCAGCAGGTGCCCGATAATATTTGCAGAATGACAAACATTTGCTAAATAACAAAAATGGGTTGAATGATAAGATTGTTCAATCTTTCAGATACTTCAGGGCCAGGGAGGACTCTTAGAAACAAAGGAAGTAATCGGTGATCACTTTAATGTCCATGTTTGCAAAAATTACTTGGATTAGTTGTTCCTTTGATTCATTTCCCTGCAGAGGCTGCAGTATGAGCATTAAATGTACAAAGGAAAGTTTTACAACTTTGAAAGAACACTAGACTACATGCCCAAAGATCTTGGTTCTATTTTTAATTCATTAATTCAACACACATTTTTATTCGGTGATCACTATGTGTCTGGACAGTAACGAAAATTACAGCTGACTTCTCATCAGAAACAATGGAGGCCAAAAGTCAGTGGAATGACATTCTTAACACCCCAAACCCACTCTGTTAAATTTGTTACAACAGCAATAACTCATCCTCTGGGTCAGAAGTCTCCACATTCTAGTAGGTGAAACTGACTTTTAATTTTCTTAAAATACTGAGTTACGAGGAGTTGGGAGTCTGGTAGGCAAATGGTAAAGTCCTATTTGGGTACCCACCTTCCAGTGCCTTAGGTGGCATGGGTGTGGCCATATGCTTTGCCATTTACAAGGGTAACATTTAGGGTATAGAGAATAAACCCCTTCTCTCTAGCTCTAGATAATCTAGCAACATGAAGATTTTCTGGGTGAAGACATCTACAAAAATGTCTTGAGCCAAATAATATATTAATAGAAATCAAAAACAAAGGTGGCATGGCCAGGCATGGTGGCTCACGCCTGTAATCCTAGCACTCTGGGAGGCCGAGGCGGGTGGATAGCTCAAGGTCAGGAGTTCAAGACCAGCCTGAGCAAGAGCGAGACCCCGTCTCTACTATAAATAGAAAGAAATTAATTGGACAACTAAAA
>CAUYRT010077005.1:0-26137 GCA_963574885.1 Lepilemur ruficaudatus
ACCTGTGTCCAGGAGTTTGTGCAAACTTCCTCTTTCTTAAGGACCTGGAGCACAGAGGCCATTACGTTCTCTGATTGGCATGTTGTGCCCAGTGTTCTAGTAAATATTGTTCTGTATTAGCATAGTAACAATCATGCCAGCAGATTTCCTTAATCATCCAAAGCTCTCTGTGAGTGTTGTGTGAGTGTTGCTTTCCCTTCATGTGTTCAGAAGGCAGACTGGCTGCGTAAGTTTTCCCCTGCACGAGCTGACACAGGAGCTTTCTTGTCTTCGATTACAGGCGATGCTAATGATCGCTGACCATTGTTCTCTCTGAACTCCTGCCTCGCTGTGTTGGGGAAGACTTCAGAGAATTCACATGAAACCTAACCAGAGAGTGCTTGAGGCGAAGGAGAGAATAAAAATGTTTTGTGAGATGATTTGCATGAGATGTCACCAGTGGGTACAGGATCATGGCATTTTTTGGCAGACAAAAAAAAAATCAATTATAAATGACCCAGTGCCCTGTGACATACTGGTTAGACTAAATGACACCTGCAGATGTGCTGAATCTGTGGCTGAAGGGCCAGATGTTAAGTGGCACTTAGGGACTCTAGGTGGCCAGGGCCATTTCCTTTAGTTAATGATAGTCCTATCCTCCTACTCCTGCCCCTTCCACTCTTTAGTTTTTGGTTGATCCTGGGTTTTGAACATTGAGCAAAACCCACGCTTGAACACATATAAAACAGCAGAGCCAAGCTCCGGTGCTTTTTAAGTCACAGTTTTATTTTGTGCAATTTTGATAGCAAATTGCCTATTTTACTGAAAAAGTAAAGGTGGTGTGGAGAGTGGCATTTCATGAGTTAGTGCCGTGTACAGAATCTCCTGCCGGATTTGTGTACGAAATCCTCCTGCAAACTCCGAGTTGCTGCCACTACTCACATATTGTGGTTGAGGACCAGAGGGGTCAGGGAAGTTACTAAATGACTGGGCTGAGACTGGAACCCAGGTTCACCTGACTCCAAAGTTCTTTCCTCTTAACTGCAGAGAGCCAGGACACTGTTCTGTCACATATTTAAAGCTACTGCTTCTTTGTAGTTGTTGCAGCCTTTTCATCGGTGAAGGGATAGCCAGTGGTGCAAAAAAGTCAAAACTAATGATGCCTCAAACTTCCCTGTTTTCATAATATTAGGACAAAGTTAGGAGAGATTAAATTTTATTTTCCTGGCTACATCAGTTGAGATAACTGAGGCACACAGGGTATTGGCAGAAATATGGCTCTTTGATGTCAGGATATCACAATTTAAAAAGGGAAATAATTGGCAAATTTTAATCTGTATACTCAAGCTTCTAAAAATTACCCTTGGATAACAGTGCATTTTCACTCTTCATGTGAATGTTCAGTGCTCTGTAGATATAGCCATGGTCTTATTTTTTCTGAATTTAAACTTTTCCTCCAGAAAAATGCTTTGGGGAAGGGTAGATGAATCTATTCAGTCCTTTCCAAGCCCTTTGTCAAGTGAATTGCATTTGTGCCCTCTCTTAGAAAGATGCTTTACAGTGTATTAGAGTTTTTGTAAATTAATGTCATCATTAAAAATAAGCTGCCTTCCACATGTACCTCCCTTAACTTGTTATCTGAGGCTGCTGTGCAGTCTCCATAGACAGCAGTTTGGGCACGGCTCCGGGCCCAAGGGAATATTAACTTACATGGCTTTCCCCATGTTGCTTCTACATGTCTGAAACTATTTCAAAACTTAGCGACTGAAATACAAGTTATTAAATACACTTTACAAGAACGCAAGAAGTGTTTTTGACCCCTTCTTTGCCCTTTGAAGAAAAGATGGTTGGGAGGTGGATTAGTGTATTTATACGACTTATATCCTGGCTGCTTCTGAATAGCTACATCAACATATAGCCCAAGATTGTAAAAGGACAGTTAAATTAAACATCAAGCAGAGTCTACCTAGGGTTAGAGTCTAGATACAATTTAAGTGTCACCCTAGGATTTTTAAAAACCATTTTGCTTTATTAAATGTCAATTCTAGTTGAGTGGGGATACTGAGTGTGAGAGGAAGTGGTACAGAGGAATTCTTCGGCTTCTAGCTGATAGAACCTCCAACCCTAATTTTGCAAAATTTCCTTGCCCTCTTCTCTCTGGTCGGGCTCTGCCATCAGGATTAGGTGCCAGATGGGGTCCGGGAAGCTGAACCCCTGCAGCCTCCTGGAGGGTGCAGATTTTCATCCCCTTCCAGGCCTGCGTAAGTGTGGCTCAGCACACACCGCCTGCTCCTCTGTGTGTGTCCCCCCCAGGGGTGCAGGAGCAGACACTGCCTGGGTACAGTCACAGGAGGCTGGGAAGTGTCTGTGGGTCTCCGGCAGCTGGAAAAGGTTTGAGTCCCATAGCAGATGTTTGCTGTTCCAGCCAGTTCATTAATGTTGGAAACAAAACCCTCGACTATTCTGACCAAAGCTCCAGTTTGTGATTGACAGCTGGGGTGTGCTTCCTCGGACAGAAGCACTGCATAGTCTGGGAGCAAGAAAGAGGGAGTGAAATAGGGGGAGATGTGAGCACAAAGGAATTGGGCTAGAAGCCATTGCTAAAAAACCCAAAATTATCAAGGAAAGAGAAAGGGAGAGACTCATTTAAAGAGGAAGACAAATTTAGCACAATTAAGATTTGATGTTTCATCTAACATTATATAATCTAATTTCCCCAGCTTTCATGCATTCATTTATTCATGACACATTTACTGACAACCTACTATGTGCCAGGTGCCATGTGGGTATTGGTGACAGAAAAGGAATAATACCGCATAGGGCATTGGCCCACCAGCAGTTCATTGTCCAGTAGGTGAAATAAACATGCAAAAGACTATACAGTAAAGGAAATGCCACCACATAGAGGTAGGAAGAGCAATAGCCTTGGGGAGTGGGGAAATGCTTCACTGAAGAGGTGACATTTGAGATGAGTAACTAGTTTTTCCAGCAGAGGAGGGAGGGGATGGGGTGTGGAGGGCATTCCCATTGAAGGGAAGAAGCTTGTATAAAGGCGTGGATTATGAAAGCCCAACCTTGTGCAGATTTTATGATTATTATTTATAAATGGGAAATCTAGGCTCAGCTTAGTTTGTAAGCAACAGAGAACGCGAATCTCAAGACTCCAAGATCTGGAATCTCTCTCTCACTACACGTGGCATAGACCCCCTCTGAGATTTCTGGACTCTGTATCGGAAAATAGAAAAGATGGAAAATACAAGGAACTGAATTGGAATGTTTCACTTCTTCAGCTGTTAAAACACACAAATTTCAAATCAAAGAATTAGTCTTCCGGGAAGGTCGAGTGCAAGCGTGGAGGAGAGAGAGCGGTGGGGGTCGCAGGCCGGGCGGTTGGTCACCCCACGGCCCCCGCCGGCGAGCCGCCTGCAGCCTCCCGCACCCGCACACGGGCGCGAGTCTAGACCCGCATTTGAAAGTAGGAAAGAAAGAGAGGAGACGGGAAGGAAAAAAAGAGAAACAAGAATAACAGTGGGAAGAAGACAAGAGGGCAGAAGGGAGAAGAGAAGGGGGAAATTCGACAGGGGAGGCCAAAGTGCGGGGCACAGTGGGGGAAAGGGAGAAATGGGAGGGAAAAGGGGCAGGGAGTTAGTGGCGGTGGAAGGAATGGGAAGAGCCAGGGAGCACAGAGGCTGAAGAAAAGGAGAGCAGTGCAAAGACAAGGCCTCAAGAGAGACCTGGAGTGCGCGCAGTCCGTGAGCACGCGCCAGGCCCCTCGCGGTGCGTCGGGTCACCCTGCTGTCTGTCGCTCAGGTGCTGGGGTCCGAACGCTCTGAGCCTTCCTCGCAGTCGGCGCTGCCGATGGGGTTACCCCCACGCCCTGCGCTCTGGGATCCTGCCAAACGCTCGGTTAATAGGCGGCTATCTACAGCCGTGAGCTTTCTTGGGGGCACATAGAGCTCCCCGCCCAGGACTGCCCTTGGGGCGAGCGCCGCGTTCCCCCTGCCCCGGCCCCTATTCATTGCGCCGCTGGTGTCCCTGCTCCGCCCGCGCCCGGGAGACCCCCTAGTTGGTGGCGCAGGGCGGCGGCGCCTGGGTAGAGATGTCAGCAGTCCCGGTCCCGCGCCTTGACAGCAAATAAGCCGAAGGGTCCCGCCGCGAAAGCAGGGCGCGCCTGGGCACAGCCAGGTGACCTCAGGGCCCTGAGGCGGGACGCGCGCCGCCGCCGGACACCTAGTCGCGAGTATCGCGGGCCCTAACGGAAACAATTCTCAGTGGAGGGGAGAGGAATCAATTCACAAACACTTCGGGGTTGAAGTTCCTCAAAGACGTTTGGCGGGCCATGTCTAATGCTAGGCTATGACTCGGTCTATTAACACCTATTTTCTCTAAGAGTCTAATTATTAGTTCTCCAGGTGCGTCCCTCCCTCCGAGTTTAACCACCCGCTCCGGCGCGCGTGGACTTGCTTCTGCAGCTGCCGGGGCCCGGTAAGCAGCGGGGCAGAGAGACAGCGGGGACTCCGGGCGGCTTCCCGGTTTCGAGCGGCGAGCAAATATCACCAACCCGAAACTCTGCGCTGGCGAAGGCCCTCGAGATATAATCCTCAGTGTTCCTATTGTGCATTTTCCTTTGAACTCCGTGTACACCAAGTCTGAAAAAAACTCGTGGAAACGAGCGCGCCCGGGGCTGTATCCCTGTCACCCACGAATTACAATTATAAACAAAAGTTCGTATAGGTATTGATTAGAACAGACGCGGAGACTAGGAGCTCAGAAGGAAGGAGGCAAACCACGCAATAGGGCTCCCCAAACCCTACCGCGTCGCGAGGGACCCGAGGGACCCGAGCAATGAAAGTCGCGTTCGCGGCAGGATCGGGAGCTAAGTAAGAGCAGCCCGAATGGGCCTGACTGCCGAAGGGCCCGCCGGCACCCTGGCATTGCGCTGCGCTGGCCCTTTCCGGCGACGAAAAATGTTTTATAAACAGTTTAAAATAAAGAAGAATGCGCGCTTTTATTAGTTACTGTTCTTGTAGTTTTTTATTGGAGTAACGGATCGGGCCAGGGTCACGTATAGTTTGGGATCTTGGCGGGACAAACAAGTTTGCAACTTCGGCGCAAACGTCCCACGTTCGGAGCCGCGGGCTCGGCGCGCGCTGCGGGGCTGCGCGCGGAGGGCGGGGGAGGCCACGGTGTCGGGAAACGGTCCACGCGGGGAAGGAGAAAGGCACAGTGGTCCTCGGGGGGCGCCGGCGCTGTGGCCCGTAGCCCCAGGAGCCGCGGCGAGGACTGGACTCCTAGTAAGAGACCTGGAGGTGCCCTCCCGCCGCGTTGCAGGCGTCGGGAGCGGGGCCGGCGGGTGGCAGGACAGGCGCTAAGGTGCGCGCGGGGGACACTGCTCGGAGGAGCTGCTGGCCGAGGCCCCGGCCGCGGGCGGGGGCGGCGCGCGCTCCCCGTGCCGCGGGCACACACGCGCGCACACTCCTGCACACACACCTGGAGCTCGTCCCAGGAGAGGGGCGGGGAGGAGAGCCGAAGTGAGTATCTTAAAATAGAGAGTCAGGCAGCCGAGCGCGGGACACCGACCGGCGGGAGGCGGCAAAGGAGAGCGGCGGGCGCGAGACGCGCAAGTCGGCGTCCGGGTCGCACGGGCGGGGGCGGGGGTGGGCGCCGACGCCCCTCCGCGCGCACTCCGCACCGGGCCCTGCAGGAAGCGCGTGCTGATTGACAGCTGCGTTGTCCCAAAAAGGCCTGGCGAAGATGCTGGCGTGCGGGTGGGTCTAGACACGCGGCAGGCGCGCCCGCTGCCGCTCCCCTCCGCGAGGCCCCGGAGCCCCGCGGCCTCCCTGCTGTCTAAGAGCGGGGCTGAGACCCCAGCCGGCGCGCCAGCCCCCGCGCCCCGGCCGGCTGGGCACTCGCAGCCGCGCTCGGACCGGCGGGCGCTCGCCCCGGCTCACCATGCACTGCCACGCCGAGCTGAGGCTGAGCTCGCCCGGCCAGCTCAAAGCAGCCAGGCGGCGCTACAAGACTTTCATGATCGACGAGATCCTCTCCAAGGAGACCTGCGACTACTTCGAGAAACTCTCCCTGTACTCCGTGTGCCCGTCGCTGGTCGTGCGACCCAAGCCCCTGCATTCCTGTACGGGTAAGACGCCCTGCTTGGGGGCAAGTGAGGTGCGGTGGCTTTGGCTCCCGCCGGCCGCCTCTGCTTTCACACCCGAGGGCGAGAGGAAGGGGTTCTTCCCCGCGCCCTGCAGGCGGTGGGCATTGCGAAGGCGTCGGCAGCCCCGGCGGGTGGTGCTCGTGCAAGCCCGGTTGCCTTGTCCGGAGGAGAGCGCTTCCTCCTTCCCGGCACCGCTGCGGTTTTCCGTCAGAAAGTTCGAACACTCGACCTGGTTCAGCGCCTAAACAATTGTTTCAGGAAGTGGTGGTGTGGGTTTCAACTTGAGCTTGGAGGCCTTGATTCTCACATTGAATTAACTTGCCCAGCCTCCCACTGTCTCCACTGGGAGTTTTACAGGTAAATCAGTGTCCTGAGGTTTTCAACAAAATCCTGAACTCACTGAACTTTTTAAAAAATGATTTGATCCCCCCTTCGGAAAGTATTTCTGGAGTATGTTGTGTTTGTTACACAAGCAGAAGAGGTCACTCCCGTTTGTCTTAAGTGACTAAAAACGATTACTAAATAAAAACATTGCTCAAGTCTGGTGTCTTCTCTCCACAAGAGCTGACCAATAGGAAAGATAAAGAAAAAATAATAAATATATTGAAAAAGTCGTAGTTTACATAGGAAATAAATTCAAAGGTATTTAAAATACTTTGCTTTAAGAGAAGCTCCAAGTTTCAAAGTGCCTTGACATTAATAGGATTTAGTTTATGGAAACGTGGGTATAGCAAAAAGAAAAAGAAGTTGAAGCAATTTTTATCAAAAAGTTATTGACTGTGCTTTCAACTAAAGGTAAAAATTTGGTTTGGAATGTCTTCCAAACCAAAGAAACCTTTGAGGTTGTGTTTGCTGCATGGGTGGCATGAAATAAATTAAATTATACTTACATTTAAAAATGAAGTGAAGAGCCGGTAGTGGTTTTAAAAGACATTTTTGGAACATTCAGGCCAAAAGCTGTTAGTGCACAATGCTTGGAATCCTGTATCTTTCTCTTGGTTTCATTGATAGCCCCTATAGGACAAATCAGTAAATGTGTAATAAACACATGTGGTGAAGTCCTTTTAAAATCTAATTGTTCCTACGTGTATTTGGTTATAAAATGAACTATATTCAGTTACTTCTTTTTAAAATTAATTTATCTGTGAGGCAGAATTAGGCCTGATATACCATAACAAGCCTTGTAATACTGAATTTTAAAAGCCAAGAAATATATGAAATAAGAAACAAATAAGAAATTTTAGAAGCAAGATAGATATCCGGGATGTTGATATTTATACATTTGTGTGTCAGCTGTGTGTGGACTCTTGGATGAATAGTCTACATACATATTGAATAGGGGAGGTGGTCTGAATTATTGTTTTGAGTACAAATTGTCATTTGCTATAGTAACTCCAGTCCCTTTGAGGAAAAAAGAGAGGCTCTGTCTGAGTCATGAGCGTTGCATATGGGAAGTTCCTAGGACAAACAGAAGAACTTCTCCTAAGCACCTAGGTATAGTCTAGGGCTGGCAGAATATTTTGTGACTTTGTGCTCTGCATTAACTTGAAGGCAGCGTTTCCTGGCTTATAGGAGTCACAGAATTGGATCATGGAAGAAAACATGCCAGAAAAGGAGTAATAAATAGCTTCAGAAAATAGTCATCCAGTCAGTCAAGGCCGAGTAAGTTCTGTGTTTATTGAACTATGTGTAGAAATAAATCAGATGAAAATAAAATGATTCATATGTAGTTTTGTGAGTGTTAAAGTGAATTGCAACATATATCATGGACTAAAGTTGTGCTTGGTCTTGTACTTTTAGAATGATGGTTGTGGCAGAGGGTAGTTGTTGGGAATGGTTTTCTTGCCCTATTATTTCAGTGCTTTCTTCCTTCAGATTGTTCTTTTGAAAATGTGTCGTGATTTTGCTCTAGTTGAGAATTAAAATATAGAAACTGGGATTTTCTGGTGGAATTAAACCCATAAACACTGGCTACAATAGTCCATACTTTCAGATCATAAGCCTTCAGTGGGTTTACAATTACAGTTAAAGCCTTACAAGTATTAGATCATGGGAATCCCATTAGTGACTTCTCAGGGGTTTTGCAAATACCATACTTTCAAAGCGTTTTTGTTACTTTTAACAATTAAGTTCAGGATCAAAAATCTTAGATTGGATGAATATAATCTTTTTTATTAATTAAAAACCATAATAAATTGCTGACATCTATAATGAAATTATATATATATTTTTTTCTGGATAGAACTAAATGTTAGTTAGCAGTTTTGGTGGAGCCAATGCATAAAAAGTTCAAATCAAGTGAAAGGCATAAATTGGAATTAAAGTTACTGAACTATCTCAGCCTTTTGTTTGATTATTTGTGGTTTGAGTAACTGTAACAGAAGTGAAATGTGTCAGGTAAAATAATGAAAAGTATGAAAAAAAATGGACTCAAATACAGTGGTCAAAGCTTTTATGTACTCACAATAATGTAATAGTATTAGGGTTGAGGGGTGGGATGGGAGTTCCTGCTATCGGGTAAAGGTTTCCTTTTCCAGATGAAAATGCTCTCAACCTAGTTTTTGGTGATGATCACACAACTCTGTGAATGTGCTAAAAACCACCAAACTGTACACTTTACCTGGGTGAATTGTACCATATGTAAATTATATCTCAATAAAGGTGTTAAGAAAAAAGCAAATAAAAGATAGTATTAAGCTGAAAAAAAATGGGCTCAAAAATAAAAAAGTTACTGGCATCACAATAAGTATATAAAATTGAAGTGGAAAGAAAGCAACAGTGTTTAAAAACTTCTACATATTGCAGCAGTCCATGTTGTTTAGATTTATTAATCCAATGTCTATTTGTAATACTAAATTTCCTCAGGCAGAAGAGTATGTATTCAAGCAAACTGAGAAATGGAAGTATTTTTCATCAGGCAGATAATTACCTGACAGTAATTTATTATTAGACACTCTAACCTTGATGGAATTCTCTCCATCAAAAAATTATTGTTTATTTTAACAGCCCCTTTCTTATTAAAAAATGCAGTAAATTTAGTCCTAGAAAGCTGTTTCTAAATTTGTTTCCCAGTAGATCTTGTAAATCACCTTAATAGACATTTAGAAAGGATTCTAAGCCCAACTACAGGAAAGTTTATCATTAAATTTAAAATAAAATTTAAGAAACTAAGCCCAAAGAAAGCCTCCATTTGAAAAAAGTTTTGTTATTAAGGCCATTGGTAAGGGGTGGAATTTTTTTAGAGTTAATTTAGTATATAACAAATTGGTTTTATTTTTAAGTCTGTTAACAGTAACCATTCAGAGAAATGTATTGCCATTTAGAAATCAGTGACGATCTCTCAAAAACATTGGAACATTGATTGTGATCGAAAAGGCCACAAATGATGTTCACTTTAAGATTTCCTAAATATCATCTAGCATTGTTTTCCTTTTTTTTTTGGTTGTGAATAATGTTTCTAGGTGAAAAAGTCACTTGAAGAAAGCTGACTTCTCAGGATCAAATGGATTGCGGAGGTGGCCGCACAGTCATTTTTGAAGGCTCTGCCTTTCTCAGTCAGCTCTTTAGAAATAGGCAGAGTTTCTAAATTTGAAGGGTGTTTGGAAAAAATGATAACTTGCTTCATAACAACAAGGATGTAGCAATTTACCCTAAGGGATTTCAAATGAGGATACTGTTAAGTGAACCCATTGTTCTAATTACTTATAACTTATTATGCTTATTTATACTTAGAACTTAGAATTACCCTACATTTAATGTGTATACACATTTGGGGAGAGGTGAGCGTAGATACTTGGACATATTACAACCTGTGACCAGTACTGGACTTTTTTTTATTCCATTAAAACGCACAGTGTGATTTTTTTCTGGTTCTCTGACAGAATGGTTCTGTTGGGTCCCTCACCTCTGTGTGACCTTCAGTGGTCAGTCCTACAGAGCTGATGGTTGAGTTAGAGCTGGAAGGGGTTGTAGAGATCATGGATCAATCTCCCCAAGTAGGAGATCCATTTTGCAAGGTGCCAGGGGCACATCAGTGTTTCAACATAGTTTCAGTCCACTCTCTCCACCACCATCCCCCTTGTCAGGGTAGTCAGAAATCAGGAAGACTTTTCTGCTTGGTTATACACCCGGGATAAACCCGCAGTCACACCCAGGGGACAGTCAACCAACCAATTAAAAGGGGCATTTGAGGAAAGGTGTTTATCTTAGGAGATAGCATTGAGAACATTTTATCCTTTGGTGGGTCCAAGAGAGGCAAGTTCTCTGGGTCCTTGAGTGCATTTTTATCACAAAGATTGGTTGTCGTCTCAGTGAAAAATTAAATGCAGTGCAGACGTGTGTACTGACTTGTTTGGGGGATGGGGGCCAGCTACTGCTTCTTGGAGCTGGCACTTGCGATTCACCAAATCTCAGCTCTGTCTTTGGTCTTTTAGTCAGAGACCCAAATCCGTAGGATCTTGGCAACCCGAGAGTTGGACACTGGAATGTTAATGGAGAAACATAAACCAGGGTCTGGGAAAATGATCATTATCAACAAGCATTTGTGTTTCTGCCAGAGGCACACAGGCTTTTATTAGCAATTACTCATGACTGCTGCTTCTGTTCCCATTCTAAGGGTAAATGAATTGAGGCATGCACAGGATCTAGGACTCATCCAGGGTCAGAATATAGTTGGAACGGAGCTCTTCAGGGATCCTTAGCTGTTTTATCATTATGCCTAAGTTTTTTAACTCCTTTGTTAAGTAGAGATGCCAAGAGGTTTCTTAGGAGTCAGCTTTAACTTGTGAACAGTTCGTTAGCAGCTTCTTCTTTGTCTCTACTTTTTCTAATAACAAACAAGAAAATGATTGGAAATTTTTTTTATGAGTTGAATGGCCTCTCCAAATGTCTGCAGTCTTCAATATCATTTAATTCAATAATTTAACTCAACAAATATTACTGTTGCTTGGTGATGGCATTGTCATTGAGTCCATTATTTTTAAGCTTGTTCTAAATCTTGACTACCAGTTAGGGTGTTTTAACAAATCCCTCTAAACTGCTTGTAGAACCACTGCCAAGCCTTTCGTTGTTGTTCTTTAGAGTATATGAAGGCAGTTTGGAATTGGGATGGGGAACATTTTGACAGTTTAATACTTTTGCTTAACCATGTGGAGTTTTCTCTTTGAACCCACTGGTGTTATCACCAGCAAAGGTGTCAAATTAACTTTGTTAAAAACAGCTCAAATGAAACAGTGTATGTGTATATTAATGTATGTAAACTCTTTTATGGGCCTGATTTCCTACAGATATGCTGGTATTCTTGCTGGTATGTTCCTGGATCGAAGACTGAATTTGTGATAGGAGCATGACAGTATAAAATTGTTAGTTTTGGAGTACCCTAGGACTTAAAGTGAAAAGATTAAGTTTGACATATCCCAGGAATCTATAAAATCAGCAGTGAGGATTGCAAAAGGTTGTTTAAATTATAAAGAGAAATTAAAAGGAAAAAAAGAAGAGAATAGGGAATGAGAAAAAGAGTGGGTTTCTTTCAAATTCTTGAGGCCACTTAGATTCAGCCCTATAGCACAGTGTCCCTCTGAATGGCTGTACAAGAAAAATAAAGGTGGCTTCTGAAATTCTTCCATCAGTCCATGGATAGTAAATGGCTAAAGTTGATTCTGCTTAGACAGATGCCAGGGCCTATTAAGGGGTAAGACTCACAGCCTAAGCTCTGCTCAGCATTTAGCATTCACAGTGGAGGACTGAGTGAATGTTAAACCAGAAGCATTTTTAGGTGTTACTTGCATTTTGTTTTGAGGTCAGGCAGTGGTAGCAATAGAGATGAAAAGCTGAGTAGGTCACATGGTCTGTGGCTCTCTGATTTGTATGAAATGTGCGAACTTTAGTGGATGTCTTGGAGCTTAGTGCCATGCTTGCCACGTGTCCTGCCTCAGAGTGAAGTTAATGAATGTGAAGTTGGTGGGTCCTATGGTCAAACCCCTTGGCCAACTCTTAACTAGAATATGGTTAGAGGGCTGCAAAGACCTGGATGGGATGCATAGACTTAAGCCTCATTTTGCATCCGTTTTGGGGGAATGCGATACTATTCAACACTCTAGCCTTGTGGAGTAGGTGGTTCTAGTGTGGTGCTAGAGATGGACCACAGCTGGATTGGTGTCACCTTCTACTCAAGAACTTGCTAAAGCCCGCGGGTGCTTGCCGGACCTTCAGGAACTGCTCTGCTGCAGGCGGCACACTTCTCTTGAAAGCAGCATGACAAAGAGAAAAAGAGAAGGATTGAGGGTATTTTCGTGAAGTCTCCACACGCGGAGAGCCCGTCGGGCCTGCCTGGTGTGTCTGCCTCTGTTTTAGCTGCTTGAGAGGTTGAAATGGTGGTTTCTTCCTCCACAACAAGGATGACAAAATTAGAATTGGCATTGGGATTTATTAATAATGGAGTTCAGACCATGACTTTGTTGGTGGCATTAACAAAATAAATATTCTCCAGGAAGAAAGGTGTTTTGTTTGTTTGTTTGTTTTTGAACAAGAAAACCTTTGCAAACCCTCGGGATTTAATTTATTTTTATTGCGGTTTAGTAACAGTTAGAAATGGAAAAGTCTTGTTAGAATAAATGCTCTAAATAAAAACACAGTTAATTTTCCATTACAGTGTCTAATTACTCATCATCATCAGGGATTTTTATATGGCAATTTAACTTCTTGAAAGTGGAAACTTGGCACACGTTTAAGGAAGAAGGCCGTGCAGCCAGATAGATATCAGACGATGGTCTAATTATATTTGGGCTCAAGTTGAATCTTCCATATGATTGCTCTGAAGAGAAGAGGAGGAGAGAGGGCCTCTCTGTCCGTGGTCAGTAAGGAGAGTCTCTGGTTTATTTAGTGCCAGTTGAAATTGAATACGGAGGGACATAATTCTGAACGTTAGATGATGTTCGGGTACATGTGAAAAGCGCCCCGCCAGTCACCGGTTGAAGCTGATGTCAGGACTACTTGATAGGTCCGGAGGGCAGCTCTGTGTGCTTCCCGACTCCGCCGGCAGGGTTCATAAAGACAAGCGCAGCCTTCCTCCATGCAAAGGTCAAAAGGCGAATGAAGAGAAGCCAGTCTGGGAGGATATCAGCACCGAACTAAATACCTTAGCGTCCAAGCAGAGAGGCTTGTGGGACTGCGCCTCTCCAGTTTACAGCATGTCCTTAGGAACATGTTCTTCTGGGTATTGGGACTGGATAAGCAGTTTCACAGTGGGCATTGAATAGGATTGGCTGCCACCTAGTGACATCAGTGTACTTTGATCACTATTTTTAAAAAATCCAACTTATGTGTTTGGTAAATGATATGATTGCTCTTTGGCATTTCTTACTCAAGGATCACTTATCATAACATGTGGGGAAATGGAGCAATCTCTGGCCTGGCTGTATTTCCGCCTCAGGAAGTAGCTGGTAATGGCAGGTGCCTGATACTGATTAACCTGCCAGCCTCCACTGCCCACTTCTCTCTCCCAGAATCCCTTTCACTGTGTGCCTTAACCATCGCTGAGACTTGGGATAATGGCCAGTTCACAAACGAGGTCACAGTCACATGTGGGTTGATGGAAGTGTAACTTTGATATTTAATTTAAGCAATATCTTGGGGAGTTGACTACACATTTCCCTAATGGTAATTTACAAACAGTGGAATACTGATATTATGTCTTCTTATCTTGGTGAAATATCTTGGGCAAGGAGAGTTGCTGTAACTCCCCTTCTTGAGTACTACAGTATTCGTCTGAATGCGGCCACAAACTTGGGAGAGATGCTAGAAATACTTTATACCCCGAATCTTATTCATATGCATAACAATAATAGTAATAGACTTCATTTTTGAGTGCCTGACATGTAATAGGCACCAGACTAAGTGCTTTTTGATCAGCTTTAAAACGTCCATAAGAGATAGGTTTAGTTATCTCCACTTTGCCAGTGGGGAACCCCTGGAAGTTAAGTAACTTTCCCGAAGTCAAGGATGTAAAGAGGTGTCTTACAAAGCAGTAAGAAAAAAGGCAACTGGGAAAATGGGCCCAGGCTACAGTGAGGAAGTTCATAGAAATGAAGGTCTAGGTGGCAAGTAAACATCTAAGGATGCTTGCTCCTTTTCACTGGTAGTCAGGAAAACCCAAATTACTGTGGGGTACTATTTAATAGTCATCAGATAGGCAAAAATTAAAGAATCTGGCAATATCAGTTGATGATTGCAAGGATGTGGAGAGACAGACATTTTCAAATGCTGATTGTGGGAGTGTTACTTGTTACGATGACTTTGGAGAGCAGTTCGGCAACACCTGATAACGCTGCAGATGCACAAATTGGCAATTCCACTTTTGTGTATGTGCCTGGAGAAATTGTTTTATGTGTGCAAAATGCCACACTTATAGGAATGTTCATTTCTATGTTGTTTAGGTTAGTGAAAAATAAAAAAACAATCTAACTGCTTTTTCAGAAGGAAAAAGTTTAAAATATGTGCTATATTTATGCAATCAAATTCTATGCAGTGATTAAAATAATTGAATCAGATATACTTGCATTAATACAGATAAATTTTAGAAACACGATGCTCAGAGAAAAACAAGTTGTAGATTGATAGATGCAGTCTGACACCATTTATATAAATGACAGAAAACATGCAAACTAATACTACATATTGTTTAGGGAGGCAGGGGCATGGGATTAGGGAGTACTAACCACAGGTTTTTATATTCCTATGTAACTATTTATTTATTAAGAAAAAAAGGCCTAATACAAATATGGTTAAGCATTATAATGTGACAAAACTTGGTCGTGGGTACACAGATGTTCTTTGTACTTTTCTGTATATTTGAAATTTTTTATAACACAAACATTGAAAAATGATAGTACATGAGACCACATGTATCCATGAAACTCTTAATGTTGTGGAACTATTGATGGCTTACTTAATAGCTTTTCTATCCTGAAACAGCAGCCTTTAAATACAGAGCTTGTTGTACATAGTCTCGCAGTGGGGAAATGTGAACATTTTATAGTTAGACACATGTACAACTCACACTAACACGACCACTGCGGCTGCCGAAATTGGCTTTTGGATCTTATGAAACTTCCCTGGCTGGTTGGGAGTGTTATTTGTCACCAAGATAACTACTGTTCCCTTAGTAATGCTTTGGCATGTGAGTAAATAGTCTCTGAGCTGGGCACTTGCTCTTGAAGGAATTACTGGTGAAGTGTTTGGTTTTCCCCCCAAGTATCTATCAGTAATCATGTAAGAGAGAGTTGTTAAGGTTTTTTCGCTTCTTCTTAATGATGTTTAAAGTCATAATAAACTGCCTTTGATTGCATTTTGTTGATATGGCAATATATTACCCTTAGCTTTTGGCCAGTGGCCCATTGGTATGGACAATTTCATTTACAAAAATTGTCTGAAAATGGCTGTAATTGAATACCAAAGAGCCTAAAAATGTTAACATGTAGCTTCTTAGAGGGGAAGCATAATGTTCACGTTGGCATATTATCTGTCTGAGTTCTCTTTGTATTCTGTAATCATGATTTGATTTAAAACCTTGTTCAATGTGTGATGTCAGGGATTGTTGGAAGGGATGAACTGTTACCATGGTAATCCCACAGAGAGATGTCTATTAACAGTAATAAATGGTTGTCCTGGTGTTTGGAGGACTTAACCTAGACCACATTACTCCCTAGTGGCCACTGTAGTGGCAGATGCTTTATTTAGCCCATCTTAACAGCAGAGACATTTTTCTTTTCTCTGCAAAATAGTACCAGTGTAGAAATGTTAGACATTTTGGCAGAAATGCGGCCTTTTGGGAGTTCTGTCTTTCTGTGACCCTCCAGAGGGAAAGTACTCCTTAGTGTGGAGGAAACAGTTTGTACAGTCAGGAGTTTGCCAAAGCGTTTTTCCTCCCTTGACCACTCCTCTCTGCCTAGATACTCAGGCAGAGAAACAAGTCACAGCTCTGGGACCACCTGTGGCCGGTGTCCCTGCACTGCAGTGCTTGGCTGTGCGGTGTGGTCAGCAGGAATGGATGGCCACATCTGGAGGATTGTAGCCAAATTGGTCATGACTGACGGAATGGTGGCTCTGTCAGACTCATTGCAGACTTCTGTAGGTGGCTTGAGCAGGGCCTTCTGTGTTTTATCTTACCCAGGTGGCCACACGTGATGCTTCTGGTCATTTGAAAGACTGTGTCTTACTCTCTCGGCCGCCTGGATCTTTCTAGGGAAACTTTATTCCTCATGAAGTGGACTAACTAGGCTTGGGGCTGTGAATGCAGGAAACATTATCAAGAAATCTATTCCAAAGAGCTACCATGCGACTATGTAAGTTAGGAAAAAATGAGAACTTCCTCCTGCAACCCATGAAAGTTTGCTCCCTGGCAATAAATCTGACAGATCCACTTCTTAATTTTTAAATTTATTTTTATTTTTTATTTTGGCATATTACAGGGGTGCAAATGTTTAGGTTACATATATTGCCTTTGCCCCACCCAAGTCAGAGCTTCTAGCGTGTCCATCCCTCAGACAGTGCACACTGCACCCGTTAGATGTGAATATACTCATCCCCTCCTTCTCCCTCCCCCCTGCCAGATGGCCGATGAGTATTACTATTATATGTGCACAGACAGATCCACTTTTGAATCCTCTCTCTGGAACTACTTGGGAAAAGACAAGTGAGGATTTAGGATATTTAGGGTAAATTTCAGGCACATTTCAGAGAGAGGGGGAGGAAGATATTTTAATATGGTTCCAATCTAAGTCCTTTCTTTTTCATGACTAAAAATTTTACTGATATAATTGGTAAATCATCCCAGAGGAGAGTTTTGGGGAGTGCGTTATTAATTTTGTTATCCCTGGATATCGTGGTGTGTTATTAATGTTCGTGGCACACTAGACGGCTGTGCGCATTAGAAGCATGTTTTCGATCTTCAGTTTAGAACGCAGCATAAAGGAACATGGAGTGCTAAAGCTTTTTGTTTTTCTACTGGGAGATTGGACCTTTGGTGGATAGAACAATGAGCTGCCTAAACAGAATGTGTTTGACTTCTCAGGGAGCTGCAGAATAGAAATAACAACAATGATAAATGGTAACCATGGCCCAGGCACTGCACTCCGTGCTTGTGTACGTAAATGCATTTATAGTGAATGGAGACTCTGTGAAATAGTTACTATTAGCATTATCACTGCTTTTCAGGCGAGGAAAGAGAAACTCAAGGAGGGTAAGAAATGGCAACAAGGTCACATGAGTAAATTGCAGAGTTGAGATTAAAACCCCCACTGCGTATGAAATTATATGAAAGTGTGTGAATTAGAACTCAACTCTGTCCTTTTACGTACATCCATGTTACATTGTGTGTGTGTGTGTGTGTGTGTGTGTATAAAACAAGGTCCAGTTAATGTGTCAGCTCCGTAGGAATTTTATTTTGAACCTGTTAACTCTGTTACATGTATTTATAATCATTTACTGTGTGCCAGTCTGTGTTTCATTTTCTGTGATGCTTTGAGTTTCTGAATGAGTCCAGGGGATTCCCAGAGGCAGTGGGCTGTGAGGAAGCGTGGTGGTTGGAGACTAGATCAGCTGCGTCCGGCCGCGTGACTCTCAGCTTACTGCATTGCTCTGGGGTCACTGTCCTTGACTGTGCAGCAGCCGCTCTTCTGGTCACTGTGCTTCCATGAGCTGTGATTCTGGAATAAAGGCTTCCTAGGGGAGTCACATGTGGAATTCTCATTCATTCATTCATTATAATGAATTAGAAAATGTTTAACATCTAAAAGCCAAGCAAGTGTGAGAGTTAACACTTGGCATTGTTTACAGGGAATACTCAATATAAAATTCAGTGAAAAAAAAGGTCTGGCTATTTGTTTGGCATCACTTAAAGAATAAGAGGCTAATTTTCCACATTATATCTGGCCAAGCTGGAGTGGGTTCTGGGAATCTGTTTTTAAAAAGCTTTCTCTGTGATTACAATGAAAAGTCAAGTTTGGGATTATGCCTGTAATCCTAGCACTCTGGGAGAACGAGGCAGGAGGATCGCTTGAACTCAGGTGTTCAAGACTAGCCTGAGCAAGAGCAAGACTCTGTCTCTGCTAAGAATAGAAAAATTAGCCAGGTGTGATGAGCTATTGATGACACCACTGCACTCTATCCAGGGCAACAGAGTGAGACTGTCTCAAAAAAAAAAAAAAAAACAAACAAACAAAAAACCAAAGTCAAGTTTGGGAACCCCTGGAAGTGTAGATAGCTTAAAGATGAGATTGATGTAGTTTACACCTCATGACTCAAACATATGAAACCATTTAGTGGAGTGATCCTGCTGTATGTGTTCTGAGTCAGATGGTTCTGGATTTGTCTGTATTTTATTGCCTGTGTGACCTTAGGCAAGTCACTTAACCTCTCTGATACTCAATTTCCTCATCTATAAAATGAAGATGATAATAACTGCATAACAGGTTCAGTTGTGTAAGTTAAATGAGATAATGTATATAGAAAGCTCTTAACATATTTCCTGGCAACAAAGTGCTCAATAATTGATAGCTTCAATTAAAAATAATTATCTTATAATAATAACCTCATCTTGATTGACTGAGGCACAGCCCTTTAGGGAAAGATTACCATTATTGATGAATTAAACTCAAAAAAAATTAAATATCTTTAAAAAATCACTTTGCTCCAGGGCATTCTCCAGATTATGTGGCATACTAGCTGCTGGGTGGTGTGTGAGTTGTTTGAGTTTGAGTCTTCATGAATAGGTGTGTGTCATTCCTCCCACTTTCTGTGTTATACTATGAATTCAGAATTTTATAAATTCATCAATGAGTAGTGCAAACGGGTCAGCACTACAACATCACAAGATGTGCTTTGTTACTTTATTTTTTACAAGAGCTGCTCAGGATTAATTGCCTCTAGGAAATGTCTCATTGTGCAGCTGTAAGATTCTTAGGAACTGTCCCAGAAAAGTGGCAGAATTTTTCCACAAGTTTGATTTCTTTTCTTCTTTCAAGAGTAAAGTTAGGGATAGTCTTTTCTTTTAGAAGAGAATAAGAATTCTCTTATTTTTATTCTCTTCTAAATTCCTTATTAAGAATCTGAAGTACTCTTATTTCAGAGCACTGAAGAGAAAAATAACTTCATTGAGACTTTCTTTTCTAATTAGTGGTGTGGGAAAAGGTAGCCGTTTGAGAGCCGGTCACTGTCCTGGCACTGGGTCTGCGAGTCAGCGTGAGTTCCAGAAGCCCCCGTGTCAGAGCCTTTGCGGTGCTGGTGGGCTGGCTTCGGGTTGCACTCTGGGTGGCAATGACGAGTGGCGGTTGTGTGGAGGGGCTGCCTGAGTACGAGTTCTGCGTGGGTTTTTCTTTTTTTTTTTTTTTTTTTTTGAGACAGAGTCTCACTCTGTTGCGCGGGCTAGAGTGAGTGCCGTGGCGTCAGCTTAGCTCACAGCAACCTCAAACTCCTGGGCTCAAGCAATCCTTCTTCCTCAGCCTCCCAAGTAGCTGGGACTACAGGCATGTGCCACCATGCCCGGCTCATTTTTTCTATATATATCTTTACTTGGCCAATTAATTTCTTTCTTTCTATTTATAGTAGAGACGGGGTCTCACTCTTGCTCAGGCTGGTTTCGAACTCCTGACCTTGAGCGATCCACCCGCCTCAGCCTCCCAGAGTGCTGGGATTACAGGCGTGAGCCACCGCGCCCGGCTTACTTTTACTTTTATTCTTTCCCTTTTAGAAATATGTGCACAGTGCTCTGAATTTTCCTCTGATTAGTATTTAAACATATGCCATTGGTTCTAACATGTAGTGCTTTTATTATCATTTCCATTTAGTAATTCTCTGATTTTAGCTTGTTTTCCTCTTTCATCTGAGAGTTAACAGAAAATCTTATTTATTTTTAACTTCCAGGTGAAAGCACCTTTTTATTTATTTTTTTATTTTGTCAATACTTTCTCACTTTTACTGTCTTGTGATTGAACAGTTGTTGTATTTTCACTTCATGAAACTTACTGATGTTTTATTTGTGACCTGATATATTATCAATCTTTTAAATAGTAATATATTTTAAGTATTATTTTTGTTTTTTGTTTGACCTTCACCTTCAATGCTTTTCAAACCTCCTCTCTATTTTCACTAAACTCCCTAAACTCTCTCTACCATCAGTTGTTTGCTCTTGGCACCTGTCCCAAAACACTGCAGAGACAGGATTCCCGTATGTTCTCATTGATGAAAATAACGGTGTTAAGCATATTGCTAATCTCAGCCATTCCTTCCCCTCTATCTGCATGTTCTTCACTTCACCAAAAATTTACTGAACATAATTGGATACTAAAGATGCCAGGTTGAAAGCCTGGTTCTTGCTGTAGAGGACGCATGGTCACCTTCCATGTTTTTTATTCCCTGAGTTTTGATGGAATCCCCTGTGGATTTTGTGTCCGCATTTTTAAGTACAACATTCCAAAGTCCTACCATTGCCATGTAGTGGTACTCCAAATTCTTGCGGAGCCTACCCAGAAAAACTAGACTGATGACCCCTAAAAATAAAAATATATATCATCTCCACCTCTGCCTGTTATTTCTTACCTTTCTCTTAGTTACAAAGACTTCAGATCCAACAATTCACAGGACAGTATTATTACCAAGCATCAAATGACAGAAGCAGCCAGAGAAAAATAATAGACACTGGAAAGTTAATAGAAACTCACAACTATAAAATTAAAATTATCATAAAGTTACAGGGACTAACAAAGAAAAGGCGTGAAATGGGGAAAGTCCAATATTTTGACTAGCATACATCTGCACCTTTAGTATTTTATAGAAGTATAACTTTATGATTAAGAGAATAAAATAAGAATGAGACTAATTTCACCTCATCTTTGACTTGTATAAAATAGTGATATAAATAACAACCTTATTGGATTGTTGATATCAGATCAGAACTAACAAACGTAAAAAAAAAATTGACACATAGCAGGCATTGGATATACAGCAATTCTTGTTTTCATGATTATTATCTCATATAGACAAACGTGATTTTTTAAACAATGATCCTGGGACACAAATAACTGAGAGGCCCGTCTAGCACGCATTTGAGGGGAACGCAGGGATTCAGATGTTTTGTCTACCAGTAGCTGGAAAAAAGAGCAGTAGTCATAAGCGATTTCTGCTGACCTGAGTTTATTTCTAGCAACACACAGTGGTCACAACAAAACATTCAAATATGACTTTGTGTATCTCAAATGTCACGGGGAGAAGCTGGAACTACTCGGGAGAAAATCATTGCCAGACCTTCTGGTTCTCCTCTGTTATTTAAAGACAGCTTAGCTAACTCATCCTTCAGTTTCCTTCTTAAACACGCTCACTTCCAAAGGGAGACCACCCCCCGTAGGCTGGGTTAGATACCCCTCTAAGTGGGCCTGTGCCCACAGCCCAATTTCCCTATCATGGTATTGTCACACCTCTTCATAGTTATCCTTTGGCTGTATTTCTTCCCAACATATTGCAAACTCCAAGTAAAGAGGACACACGCCTGTCCTGTACATTGGTGTGGCCCTAGCACTGAGCAGATTATTTGACACACGGTGGTTACTCAGTAAACACTGAATAATTTACTGAATAAACGGATGGGTAAGTGAATAAACGCCCTAATAGTTGTGCAGATTTAAGTTTAGGGCCAGGGACAGCTCTAAAATCTGGGTCTGCAGTACAAGTCGGAGAACATGCAAACACATCACTTCAGAGATTTTAAGTAGTGTGAGAAAATGTTACTGCAACTCCAGGCCAACCTCTCTGTCGCTGACAGTCACCACAGACCAGAGACCTTCCTGGCTGGCACCGTTTGGAGCCAGCCGGGACTCCCTGCTCCACAGCTATACCTTGAATGTGTGCATGTTCAGATTCAAGTAAACCAGTTTGCAAAGGACCAGCTACGCACCCAGGCTGAGAGCTAGGTGCTTCATCACGTGATTTCACTCAGTGGAACAAACTTTGATGAGGCGGGATGCTCATTTTTATTATAAATGAAGAAACAGGCTACCAGAGATACCATAACGGGAGCAAATCCAGCCAGCTTGCTAGGGGAAGAATCGGGAGGCATGCACAGGGTGGACGCTTGCACACCGAGGGTGAGTGTCTTGAGGTGAGGCATGACAATTTGGTTTTGCATGAGTGTGTCATGTGTCATCGATTAACTGAAGCTCAGATTGACTTTCCTGTAGCTTATATTGGGAGTCAGTGTTTTCCTTACTGACAGACATTTGCTGTCAGGCATTAGATTATTTGAGTTTTCTAAGCACCATTTTCCTCATCTGCAAAGTAAAAATGCTCTGTGCCTTGTTTCTCCCATGGGGTCATTGGGAGGAGCAGCTAAGACACCCTCATGGCATTCACATGCAATGACACAGCACTTCACAGTTTTAAAGAGACTGTTAACATAGTTATCACTGTTTTCTTACCTTGCTCCTGTTTTACTGAGCAAGCTTTGCTTTCCTCTTTATGTTCACCCGGGGGTTTATAACCTTTAGGTAAAGACTCCTACACTCTTTTAGTCCTATCAGCATTCTCCTAGGAACTTTAGAGGATTATTTTCTGATCCAGACATAATGGAAATCAAATTGGGTTTCCACAAAAATAACAACTGCTTACACTGAAAGGTTGCTATGTCATGCTTCAAGAAGGTTTGAGGAAAACAATACTGTACTTCACTTTTACACACAGTCCTACATCTGTTAGCATTCTGGTCCTTATTTTGAAACTCCCATCAATGAAATGGGAATGATAAACTCAAACCTTCTTAAAATCATCAAGCTTCATCAGATTGCCAATAGCCATCTGTTACAAAAAGTTTATGCTTTACTCATATATTCAGCATTTAAGGGAAAATGCGTTTAAAGGGAAAAACCTAGATTTTATATATTTAAAACCAGTCTTGTTTGTTTTTATAAAACAAATACTTTTATCTCTGAGAAGCACATACCATAATGTTCAGTAAATCGATGAGCAGTGACGTATATTTCTTTGACGACGCAAACTGTAGACCCATTTTGGTCTTTCAGAAGGGCAATATTTATGACAATCCTCAGGAAATTAAAAGGTTTGCTATTTCCACATCAGAAACAAGAAAAATAATTCATGCCGTCGCAAAACACAAAACAAACGTTTTTGCGGAAAGCATTGCTTGATCTGTTATTATCAGCAGAAAACAGACCTGAGTGTTGCCGGAATTTGCAGGGAAATCAGAATTCCCGAGGTGAGCCCGCCTGCCTGCCTTTTCTTCCCTCCTCTCTGACACAAGGCTGGGTCACATAGGAGCCGGCAACACGCTCTGTGCTTCTTCACGGGGTTCCACCCACACCCCACAGCCAAGTTCCAGGACCATTATGTTTACATAGTGAACTCCAAATACCGATTTCCTAATTTGGATTGATCAGAACGTCTTCAAAACATCTGCCCAACTTGGCACTCTGCCCAGGAAGCGTAATAACTTCTGAGAAGAGAAACTCAGATTTATTGGGCAAGACAGGGAACTACCTGGAAAATTAGGAGGTTTTGGTAAGACTATCGGTGCTTCTGAATGTGCCAAGAGTCAGTCCTGTGGAATGCAGGAAGAACTCTAGGCAGCTTCCAAATAAACTTTTTGATTAAATGCAATCATAAGAAATTGTCATGTGTCGAAATCGATATTTTTCCTTGGAATAATGTACCAAATAGTTGGTGTCGGAAGTATGATTAGTGGATTTCCAAAACTGGCTCAATTTTCCTACATGCTATGGTCTGGAGGCAATGAGAAAGTCTGCTCTGCTTTCTGAAAACTCTATCTCCCTTCCAAGTCCTAGGATGCTTAAAATTTTACTTTCTAAACGAGTCTTATAGACTTTCCAAAGGAAAGGGGCACATAGCAAGGCAAGGTAAGGGTATAAGGTAAAAAAAACAAACTAAATTACTACCAATGTCAACATTTTTGTTGATGTGCTCAACATGACTCTAGGTCTATCCTCAAAGTTTCAGATGTGGAAATTTTATTTGTTGGCATTCTGGAAGTGGATTTGTGTCTCAGGAATTGACTCACATTAACCAAAGCTCAGAGAAAGATAATGGATAAAACCAGATGACATTAATATTTTAAGGATTAACATTGAAAACTGTAACTTCCCTGTATTTTCATCCTTTACCCAGAGCATTTACTCCAGGCAGTCTAACCACAAAGAAAGTCCAATTACAATCAGAAGTTTGCTTGAAGGACGGAATCTGAACAAAGACTATTATTTACTGTGTGATTTCAATGTCCAAATCCGTCATATGAGATGACAATTTAAATAGTAGAGTTAGTCCTTCCAACCCTTTTCAAGTATTTTAGACGCATCTCTCCCTTTGTGTCTTGACTTCCTACAGCTCACTCTTTATATTATTAATAAAAACTGCTCCAAGAAAAACATCCTTTGAGTCATTGATGAATGCTGCTTTTCAAATAGGTTTCTTGGATAACTCTTGCCCCAGGAGTTGAGTGTTACAGCATTAAATTAAAACACTGATAACCAAAGGAGAAGGATAAAATTCAACAAAAAGTAAGTGTGAAGGGGCAGGAGGTGCTGATAGCATATTCTGCTACCTCTTACGTCTACTAGCGCCTGGCCGTGGCTGCTTCTGCGGGTATCAGCAGCCTCCTTCCTGGAGTCCGAGCGCCCGTCAGAAGGACCGCACGCCGGGAAGCCAGACGCCCCGTGAAACAAAGACAGAAGCAGGCACCGGGTCCACGCACTTTGATGCTTTTAAGAGGGAAATGTGTTCGATTCTTATTCTGAAGGCCATTATTTTATTATACCATGTGAACTTAAAGCTGTAAATTAAATAAGCTTGGCTGCATCGTATAGCAGTCAAGGCCACGGCTCTACCAACGACCTGGCTTTGAGACTCCCTCACCCACTGCTTAGCTGCGTGACCTTCTCTAACCCTGGGGATAACGGGAGCACCCGACTCACAGAGCCGTAGCAGGGACTGCCCTGGAGAATGTCCAGGACTTGGCGGGATGCCTGCTGCATAATGAGAGTGCCCCAGAAATTCCGGTTGCTACTGATGTTGCCACTGATGTTACCATCGTTGCTATCGGTGACGTCTTTGCGGGATTCCTCTGATAGCCTCAGATTCGCCCCACGTTATAGAAAACACTTTATTTTCTATGGAATACGACGGAACAAGGACAGCTTAGTTCAGACCGTCATCATCGTCTCTGGCCTGGCTTCTTGCCTTAAAGTCTCAGGGTTCTCAGCGCCGCACACAGCTGGACGCGCCACTCCCCGGACCGTCACTCTGCAGCGGCCCCTTCAGGGCATCGGTCTGGCTAACAGGGTCCCTGCCACCAAGCTCTCACCCAACTCTCCGGCTCCTTTCTTTCCCTTTCCTCTTTTTACTTCACGATCCACTGACACCGACCTACGCACCCACGGTCTGTTACACACCTGCCGTCTCTCACCTGCCGGCCTCTGCTCCCTTCTCTCCGCCCTCTCTTCCTCTCTCTGCTCAGGTAACTGCTGCACCCTCTTAAACAGTCAGTTCTTACCCCTCTGCTACACCCCCAACTCAAAGACTGGCTGGCCAAGGTCCCCAGCGCCCAGCACATCGCTTGGGAGACTGAGTGCTCCCGAAGAACAAATGGATGAAAGGATGTTCCTTGTTCAGGGCTCTGATAAGGCACGAGGGCACGGAGACACAAGAAAGTCTCCGTTTGTACGTTTGAAGTACAACGCTGGTCACATTATAAAGAGTAGTCTTCTCACATATATATAAAAACATGGCAGAACTTGCAGTACAGCTTTTGTTAAATCTAAAAATCAACAAATCATTTGAGGACGTCCCATTCACCGATTAGCTGAATTAATCCAGTTATTATGGAAGGACGAATCATACTAAACCATTTCTATCTCTGTGGTTTTTTTTTTAAGTCTTTGGACTCATTATAACATATGTAATAGTTGACTTGAAAGTTTAGAGTTTACA